>CAIGQQ010002327.1:653479-675163 GCA_903798035.1 Danio albolineatus | reverse complement strand
TATGGTAACTGATCTGCAAAGATAATTCTATAGTTGCTATGGTAACATGAGAACTATAATAATTGATTTGTTGTGGTGATTCTATAGTTGCTACGGCGACGCAACAATTATGGTAATGATCTACAAAGATAATTCTATAGTTGCTATGGTAACACAACAACTATAGTAATTGATCTGTTGTTGTGATTCTAGAGTTGCTTTAGTAACACAACAGCTATAGTAATCTAAACAAATGACCCAATACTGTAGTTTTCTACAACTATAGGGTGTAATATAGTACAATACACCAATGTATTAAAATCTAAAGTATACTACAGTATTTATTACAGTTGATCAGATCACTACTACAGTATGCTGGAGCATTCATTAACAAATATACAGTATAATAGACTTTACTATATTATGGTTATAAAACACTATTTCTATATAATTTAATATAACCAGTGAAGGGAAAAGATACTCTTAAAATTAATACATTACAATTCTTTTATTTTTTGAAAATGTTACTAAATCTGTTTTTTTAAGGAAAGTAATGTATTATGTTGCTTTATTTAGTGCGCGTAATTACCATAACTCTAATTACAGCTTGATTTTTGTTTATTTTTTGGGGATTCTGATTATGTAATCCAGTTAACATATACTGCTTTACAATGTATGTGGCTTCTTTGTGTGTCCTTGATCGTTGTATAGTCTGAAGTACAACATTCTGTGTGAATTTAAGCGACTTTAATTTAATGTTGACGGATGATGAAGTTCCTCATGTTTTTGTGTTGACTGTCACAACAGCCTAGCATTTCCTAGAGTGTAGTACACTATGAAAATCAGCTGTGATCATCATTCTGGAGCTAATCTTTTACATTTCACATCTATTCTCCCTCAGAGCAAAGTCAAAAAACGGAGGCCGGTGTCTAAGAGAACGACTAGAGAAGATCGGCCTCAACCTGCCGGCCGGCCGGAGAAAAGCAGCCAACGTCACCCTCCTCACAGCGCTGGTGGAAGGTAAATTAACGCATTTGGCAGACGATTTCATCCAATGTGAATTACACCGTACACATTTACTCACTACTTGGTATAGCTAGTGCCATGCTCTACTGTTTGGACTACACTGCATGAAAGTCTGCATGAAATCAAAACTCACCCTATGTCATATGTGTTAACGTGGACCTACTCTGCATTATTTAAACGATATGTAAAATGTGTCTCTGATGTCTGTAATGTGTGTGTGTGTGTACAGGGAGTGCAGATTTATTAGGCAATTTGTATTTTTGAGGATTCATTTTATTATTGAACAACAACCATGTTCTCAATGAAACCAAAAAACTCATTAATATCAAAGCTGAATATTTCTGAAAGTAGTTTTTAGTTTGAGCTATTTTAGGAGGATATCTGTGTGTGCAGGTGACTATTACTGTGCAGAATTATTAGGCAACTTAACAAAAAACAAATATATCCCCATTTCAATGATTTATTTTCACCAGTGAAACCAATATAACATCTCAACATTCACAAATATACATTTCTGACATTCAAAAACACAACAAAAACACATCAGTGACCAATATAGCCACCTTTCTCTGCAAGGACACTCAAAAGCCTGCCATCCATGGATTCTGTCAGTGTTTTGATCTGTTCACCATCAACATTGCGTGCAGCAGCAACCACAGCCTCCCAGACACTGTTCAGAGAGGTGTACTGTTTTCCCTCCTTGGAAATCTCACATTTGATGATGGACCACAGGTTCTCTATGGGGTTCAGATCAGATGAACAAGGAGGCCATGTCATTAGTTTTTCTTCTTTTAGACCTTTTCTTGCCAGCCGCGCTGTGGAGTACTTGGACGCTCTGATGGAGCATTGTCCTGCATGAAGATCAGGTTTTTCTTGAAGGATGCAGACTTCTTCCTGTAGCACTGCTTGAAGAAGGTGTCTTCCAGAAACTGGCAGTAGGACTGGGAGTTGAGCTTGATTCCATCCTCAACCCGAAAAGGCCCCACAAGCTCATCTTTGATGATACCAGCCCAAACCAGTACTCCACCTCCACCTTGCTGGCGTCTGAGTGCGATGGAGCTCTCTGCCCTTTACCGATCCAGCCACGGGCCCATCCATCTGGCCCATCAAGACTCACTCTCATCTCATCAGTCCAGAAAACCTCAGAAAAATCAGTCTTGAGATATTTCTTGGCCCAGTCTTGACGTTTCAGCTTGTGTGTGTTGTTCAGTGGTGGTGGTTTTTCAGCCTTTCTTACCTTGGCCGTGTCTCTGAGTATTGCACACCTTGTGCTTTTGGGCACTCCAGTGATGTTGCAGCTCTGAAATATGGCAGAACTGGTGGCGAGTGGCATCTTGGCAGCTGCACGCTTGACTTTTCTCAGTTCATGGGCAGTTATTTTGGTTTCTCCACACGCTTCTTGCGACCCTGTTGACTATTGTGAATGAAGCGCTTGATTGTTGGATGATCACGCTTCAGAAGCTTGGCAGTTTTAAGAGTGCTGCATCCCTCTGCAAGATATCTCACTATTGTTGACTTTTGGGAGCCTGTCAAGTCCTTCTTTTGACCCTTTTTGCCAAAGGAAAGGAAGTTGCCTAATAATTCTGCACACCTGATATAGGGTGTTGATGTCATTACACCACAGCCCTTCTCATTACAGAGATGCACATCACCTAATATGCTTCATTGGTAGTAGCTTTCCAGCCGATACAGCTTGGAGTGAGACAACATAAAGAGGATGATGTGCTCAAAATACTCATTTGCCTAATAATTCTGCACTCCCTGTATATGTGAAGATTAAGCTCAAAATAGCTCACTAATAATGTTTTCCAACCCTCTGAAACTCCCCCTTTCAGGCTTTGATCCTCATTGTAGCGTTTTGGTGACTGTCGCTTTAAATGCAAATGAGATTGTGCTCTTTTCAAAAGAGGGCGGAGCTACAAACGACTGTATTTTGTCTGTAGGCATCAATATATCAGATGTATTAACACTCCCCAGACGTCACTAATTTGCAAGCCCTGGTTGTAATTTCTGCATCATTTAATAAAAAGCAGACACAAGCACATTATCAGATCAGCTCATGTACTTGCTGCACTAATTGTCTCCAACACTGCACACACACACACATACGCTACATTATCAGCCACTTAGGTAAGCAGGCGTATAACGAGGATGAGAAGCGAGTGTTAGCTTAAATTTATAAGTGCCGAAGAAGTCATTTTTAAAGCCTATTATCACCTCTAGCTCTCAGCCGGAGGGTTTTACAGTCTCCGTGTTTCTCCTCAGGTGAAGCGGTTCATCTGGCGAGAGATTTCGGGTATGTTTGTGAGACTGAGTTCCCTGCGCGGGCGACAGCAGAGTATTTGTGCCGACAGACGGAGCCCGATCAGCTGCCCACCAGACGCAGTATGCTGCTCGCTACCAAGTGAGTACTACATAGGGCGAATGTAGTGTGATTTTTTTTAAAATAATATTTGTGTACGTCTAAAACATTTAAATAAGGGGTGGCGCAGTGGTTAGCACTGTGGACTCACAGCAAGAAGGTCGCTGGTTCGAGTCCCGGCTGGGTCAGTTGGTGTTTCTGTGTGGAGTCTGCATGATCTCCCCGTGTTGGTGTGGGTTTCCTCCGGGTGCTCCAGTTTCCCCCACAGTCCAAACACATGTGCTATAGGGGAACTGATGAACTAAACTGGCAATAGTGTGTGAGTGAATGTGAGAGTGTATGGGTGTTTCCCAGTGTTGGGTTGCGGCTGAAAGGGTAGTTGGCGATTCATTCCGCTGTGGCGACCCCAGATTAATAAAGGGATGAAGCCGAAGTAAAATGAATGAATCTAATGTTGATAAAGTTTTTTGCATCACTTTACCGTGTTACCATGAGAGAAATGTGTGAAATACAGTAAAGAAAAAAAACAAAAACATTTTTTAAAAAATGCTGGGTTGTAATACCCCAACATTGGGTCAAATATGACAACTGGGTTAAAAAAAAGTTATTTAGATTTAATTTAAAACAGTTATTTACAGTAAATTATGGAAATTCCCTACATGACGCTTAACTACTCATGTTTTATTTACATTACTGAACTCTAAACGAAAATGTTGGGTTGAATTACCTCAACATTGGGTCAAATATGACAACACTGGGTTAATTTTTAAAATTAAATTAAATTTAATCTAATGTTGAATCTAATGTTGATGAAGTTTTTTGCATCACTTTACCGTGTTAACATGAGAGAAATGTGTGAAATACGGTAAAGTAAAAAAACAAAAACAATTTTTAAAAAATGCTGGGTTGCATTACCCCAACATTGGGTCAAATATGACAACTGGGTTAAAAAAAGTAATTTTAATTTAATTTAAAACAGTTATCTACAGTAAATTATGGAAATTCCCTACATGACGCTTACTGTAACTACCCATGTTTTATTTACATTACTGTACTCTAAATGAAAATGTTGGGTTGTTTTAACCTTGCAATTGTTTCAACCCAATATTGGGTCAAATATGTACAAGCCCAACACTGGGTAATTATTATTTTTAATTAAATTTAAATGACACTTTTTAATCAAACAGCTGTTTATTCATATTTGACCCAACATTGAGTTGGTTGTCTCGGCTGAGTCAGTTGGTGTTTCTGTGTGGATGATGAACTAATTTGGCCATAGTGTATGAGTGTGTGTGAATGGGTGTTTCCCAGTACTGGGTTGCAGCTGGAAGGGCATTATCTGTGTAAAACATGCTGGAATCAAGATTGAAAGAACAAAACATTTGTTGACAGCCTGTAAGTCAGGGGTGTGAAACTCAGCTCCTGGAGGGCCGCAGCTCTGCAGTTTAGTTCCGACCCTGCTCCAACACACACCTTTAGCTTTCAAACAAGCCTGAAGAACCTATTTAATTTGATCAGGTGTGATTAATTAGGGTTGGAGCTAACCTGTGCAGAGCTGTGGCTCTCCAGGAACTGAGTTTGACATCCCTGAAATAACTTAAAGGACTATCCTTCCAGCATATGTTTTACACAGTGGATGCCCTTTCAGATGCAACCCAGTACTGGGGAACACCCATACACACTCATTCACACACACACACACACACACACTCATACACTACGACAGGGCTATTCAACTGCCGGCCCGCGGGAGTAATTTAGAGGTAATTTGTTCCGGCCCTCCAAATAGTGTGACCAAGACATCAGAAATAAATTTAGTTCAGTTGAAAAACGGCCACTATAGTTCTGAAGTGACGTGCGTCTGTTCAATACAGCACGCGGGGTGTCAAAGCAAAAAAACGAGCATGAGGTGATACTTTAAAAATGACGCTTTTATGCCTGGCGTTTTGCGCGTTGGTGTGCACAATCACATTGACGCCCTTTATTTAGTCCCGAGGCGTTAAACGGCGACCGCAAAACGCGAGGAAAAAACTTCTCGGTGTGCACGGGCCTTGAGTCACCTGACATTAAGCAAGTGGCGCGAGCAGCTGAAAGCATTTGGATATGATTGTAGAAAAGGTCTTTTGTGCAATGCACTGATATCGTTAATAGAGATGCAATGATTAGCTGATTTCACTATTAACCGCACTTAAGTTCATTACAGTTGATTGATCGTTAAGGTTTCTCAACGCCACGTTTCTGTTGCACGGAGCAAAACTGCTGCAACTGATGGTGCATCCACACCAGATGCGGAAGACGCATCAAGCGCGAGTGATTTACATGGCAAGTCAATGCAAAGACGTGAATAGGCATCCTGCAGTGCGATACGCGCTAATGGTGTGGTGCGAATGGCGCGATACGTGCGAATTGAGCGTTTTGCGTGTATGACGCGCTTGACACGCTTAACGCGCAATTCGCGCGAATCGCTTCAGTTTGAAAATCTGAACTTCAGCGGACATTCACGCCGCGTTAACCAATCAGGAGCTTGCTCTTGTGGGGGTGTGATTATGACGTAGCGCCTGTTGTTGGTGTCTTGGGGGAAAATCCTCCTGCCGACAACAGTTCATCAAACTGGGCTCGGCTCAGTCAGAAGCACCGCTGAAAGCCTCCATCATCCAGGTTCAGTGTCTGGAGGAGTTTATGAACTCACAGAGCTCAGAACGGAACGACGTACTCGAACACAGTAGAAATGATCTCCCGCTGTAATGGTAAGAGTTGTGCGTGGCTTTCAGTGCAGTGTAAACAAAAGACACGTTTGACGAATTATTACACATATGATTGTGTGTATGAACTCAGATAATAACAAAACATCATTTAAATTCTTAGCTAAAAAATAGACAAATACTGTTTTTTATTTACTCTTATTTTTATTTATTCATTATTCTGTCATTTATTTTGATTGTTAAACTCACGTTTAAATTAAAAACTTTTTAATTCATTTTTAAGTCCAAAGAGAGAAATCAACTATTGTTTGTCTTTTATTAATATTTTGTGCTGTATTTGGTCCCTAAGCAGCAATAAACAACACTTTCAAATATAAGCCGTTTTCTAAACTAGTAGTGTTTTGAATTTAATAAATCCATAATAATCGTGATTAAACCGTGATTATTCTTCAGACTATAATCGTACAACCAAAATAATCGTTGCATCCCTAATTGTTGAATGTGTCTGAATGTAGAAGTGTACTCGAGCAATACACTGCTTTTGTTGTGCTTCGAAATACATTTGAACATGCTTGAAGAAGAAAAAAAGCCACATTTTACACTGCAGTGATGTTATGTAGTTTCAAAATACAACATATTAAAATTTTAATGTAGAAAAAGCCAACGTGGGTGTCTTAAGGAGCAAAAATACAGCATATGGGCTCTTATATTGCTGTTGTGTCATCACTTATATTGCAAGTCATATCTCTCCGACCCCTCATTTGGGATGCTCTTCATGAACTGGCCCCCGTGACAAACTAATTGAATAGCCCTGCTCTACGGCCAGTGTAGTTCATCAGTTCCCCTATAGCAGATGTGTTTGGACTGTGGGGGAAACCGGAGCACCCGGAGGAAACCCACACCAACACGGGGAGAACATGCAAACTCCACACAGAAACACACACTGACCCAGCCGAGGCTTGAAGCAGCGACCTGGGTTTAGAAGTGGTGTTTGGTGCCTTCTTTTAAAAATTGTACATCTTCATATGACTAAAATCACACAAATCCGTACCTTTCCTCATGAGATCAGCCTGGGTTAACATATTAAACTAAGTAAAAGCAACATAAAAATATTTGCAGTGTAATATTGTTGATTTACTTGTAATGCATTACCCCTAACACTGCTCACCGCTGGTTGTGTGTCTTCAGGGAGATCTGCAAGGAGTTTGTGGACCTCATGTCCCAGGACAGGTCTCCGCTGGGGGCTAGTCGCCCGACGCCCTGCCTAGAACCCGGAGTCCAGAGCAGTTTGACCCACTTCAGCCTCCTGACCCATGGATTCGGCACCCCTGCCCTGTGCGCCGCGCTCTCTGCCTTCCAGAGCTACTTACTGGAGGCCCTAAAACTGCTGGACAAAGGAGAAAACGGAGGAAAAAACCACCATGACAAGGAGCTCAAGCACCGCAAATAAACAATCAAGCACTTTTGGAAGCGTGTGTGTATTTATGTGCGCGAATGTGTGCGTTCCTCACCCGTACGGACTGGTTGAATTCGTCTCTGGAATCCCTTTGAGAGCAAAAAAACTAAAATATGCACAACAAACTTTGCTGACGGACTCACGAACTTTGCTGACGCAAAACCAATCAAATGACTCCAAAAACAGACGGTTGGACAAGCAATTCGCTATATTGACGAAGCAATTTGGAAAATGTCATTTTGTACTTCATGTTGTATGTTTATATTATCAGTGTCAATTCTTGTTATTCTTATTGGCGTACTGCAATGTAAATGTAATATATTATTAAACCAACAATGAATTCAGATGCTTGATGAATATGACTTTGTTTTACAATGCGGGAAAGCCAACGCTATCTCACGGCAATTCGTAACTTTTTGATTTAATTCGTATGAAATCGTACGATATCATTCGTAGATTTAACCACTAAACTGACAAAACTCAAAATAGTTACGTTTCTTTGTGATATCAGGCTGGTGATTCGTAATTTTTTGATTTAGTGTTCGTATGAATTTGTATGAAATCGTACAGTATCATTCGTACAATTTAGTATGATTTGCTCCTCTCCCAATAACGGTTGGGTTTAGGGGTGGGATTGGGTGCCACGCCTCCTTTTAAAAATTGTATACTTTTAAACGACTGAACTCGTACAAATTAGCCACTAAATTGACAAAACTTAAAATAGTTAAGTTTCTTCGTGAGATCAGGCTGGTGATTTGCAACTTTTTGATTTAGTGGTTAATTCGTTTTAAATCGTATGATCTCATTTGTACAATTTAGTATGATTTGCTCCTCCCCCAATAATGGAGAGGTTTAGGGGTGGGGTTGAGTGCCACGCCTCCTTAAAAAAAAGCGTACATTTTATACGACTGAACTCGTGCGAATTAGCTACTAAACTGACACAACTCAAAATAGTTAAGTTCCATTGTGAGATCAGGCTGGTGATTCGTAACTTTTTGATTTAGTAGCTTATTTGTATGAAATCGTATGATCTCATTCGTACAATTTAGTATGATTTGCTCCTCCCCCAATAATGTTTGGGTTTAGGGGTGGGATTGGGTGCCACGCCTCCTTTTACAAATCGTATATTTTTATTCCACTGAACTCGTACGATTTAGCCACTAAATTGACAAAACTCAAAATAGTTACATATCTTCGAGAGATCAGGCTGGTAATTCGTAACATTTTGATTTATTTGCTAATTTGTATGAAATTCGCGTGCATATGAATGGAAGTCTATGGGGAGCAAAGTCCAGTGTGACCACGACTTAAAGTTTATGACTGACCACGGCTGGTCGCACATTAGCCATCTCATGATATACCAATCAGATTAATCCAAAACACACATAAATAACCGGATTTTCTTACCTTAAGTCATCTTTGTCTTAAAGAATCCCCAATCCACCCTGACTTTCCACCCTCCTTCCTAGCATAATTTAGGGTAGGACGGCATGGTGGTTCAGTGGTTAACACTGTGGCTTCACAGCAAGAAGGTTGCTGGTTCGAGTCTCGGCTGGGTCAGTTGGCGTTTCTGTGTGGAGTCTGCATGTTCTCCCAGTGTTGGTGTGGGTTTCCTCTGGGTTCCCACAGTCCAAACACATGCACTACAGGGGAATTGATGAACTAAATTGGCCGTAGTGTATTAGTATATAGAGTGTTTCTTAGTATTGGGTTGTGGCTGGAAGGGCATCCGCTGCGTAAAACATATGCTGGAATAGTTGCCGTTAATCCACTGTGATAAACAAAGGAATAAGCCAAAGAAAATGATTGAAGGGATGAATTCAGGGGAGTTCTCGAGACCTACCTGAGCTCAGACAGACTCCTCTCCTCATGAAAACAGGAGGGAGCCCCGGGCTCGAGGATCAGCATGCCACTTTATCTATCCATAATCAGCTAAGTGTGAACTCTTGAAAAGTTTTTGTCCAAACCATATGCGACTGTGACACGCAAAACTTCAAGTTTAGAAGCTTTTTCCACGTTTCTATTTCCACAACGTCACAGCAGAACAACAGCATAAACTACTATGACAATCTATAGCTACGTTTCCATCCAGTTATTTTTATTCCCATTTTGATTCTGCGCATAAAAAAAACAGTTGATGGAAACGCCATGATGCGCATACATTTAGAAAATGCGCATAATAAATGTATGCGCATAATTGAGTAGGATAAACTGTTTATTGGATAAGAAAAGATGCGCATAAACTGCGATGGAAACACTTTTACTGCAAAAACTCCAGCATGTGCATTAATAAAGGTCATGTGATTGTGTTATAAGAGATCATGTGATGATGATAATGTGTGTGAATGGTCAAACCAGCAGCTGAGCACATCGTAAATCATCTGAAATGTTGTTTTTGGTCATTGTAAAGCGCCTCACCGTTTCAGTAGTTGTGTTATTATATTATTAATGACCTCCAGAATCAAGAGCGTCTGTGCTCCGCGTCTGACACCTTCAAACACCACCGCGCGTTCACTGCGGTCAGAATTGCCTTCTGAGACACAGGTCATTTATTAAATGAAGAGAAGATCGACGCAGCTTCTCCGACTGCAGCACATTATGCTTTTTGATATTTGGCGCCAGTTAATCAGGAAGTGACGATAGTGTCTGCTTTGACTCGTTGGATGGAAACGCTGCTTTATTGGCACGTCTTTTATGCCATAATCCAGTTTTGCGCATAAAGTTCAATCGCATTTTTGGATAGAAACACAGCTTATGACCTCAGTTTCTGATTATGTGCTTTATTCAGTGTAACGTGCTCCCAATGTGGGTTTTAACACATTTTATGTGACATTTATTGCCATATACTGAAGCAGCAGAGAGTTGACCTCAGATCTGCAGCACATGTTCAGCTATTTTACACACTGTAGGCCTATATTATTTCTTATACATTATATTATTTTAAATTGTAAACCACACCAACCCAGACAATACAGCACTCTAAATTATTAAAAAATAAGTCGTTTCCAACTTAAGGTTAAACATTATTGGAAGAAGCATCAAAGTCCCATGATGCACTTCACAAGCATAAATGAAGACAAAATAAAAATCTTCAATCAAAAAATACAGAAAGCAGCTAACGCACGGGTATTTCTCCAGCGCACACATGTAAACTAAGGCCCCGTTTACACTAATGTGTTTTCGTTTTCTACGGTTACACCATCCGTCCACACTATGCCGGAGTTTTCGAGCGCTGAAAACGGAGCGTTTTGTAAACGCTGGAGAGGCCGTGTTCATTCTAAAGCGCTGCTGCTCCGTCTCAGTGTGGATGGGGGAAACGGAGACGTCTGAACACGGAGGCGTCGCTGCTGAGATTCGCTACTCGATTGGGGCTTTTGGGTCATTGCATATCCTTCTCTTATTCGCCCCTATCACATGACTATAAGTCCACCGGCAGACGGCAGACCAGCCTTCAATGTAAACAACAACATGGACACAGAAATGGGAGCGTTGTTTGCACTATTGTCTGTTTTAGGCGCCATTGTGCAGTTAAACTCTGCCTTTACTACAACAGCTGCATATATTCACAAGAGGGGAGCTACTGTTCCAGCACTCGCTAATCGCTCGCGTTTCCAGCGGCGTAGGCCCTATTTAGAACACCGGGTTTGGGTTTGGGTTCAGCCAGTGTTTGTTGACTAAGGCCCCGTTTACACTAGTGCGTTTTCGTTTTAAAACGCATAAGTTTTGCTACGGTTACACCATCCGTCCACACTACGCCGGAGTTTTCGAGGTGCGAAAACGGAGCGTTTTAGAAACGCTGGAGAGAGCGTTTCCATTCTGAAACGCTGCTGTTCCGTCTCAGTGTGGATGGAGGGAAACGCATACTTTTGAAAACAGAGGCGTGGCTGCTGAGATTGGCTACGTGATTGGGGCTTTGGGTCATTGCGTATCCTTTCCTTATTCGTCAAGCGCACGTGGCTATAACGCCACCGGCAGACGGCAGACCAGCCTTCACTGTAAACACTGTATTTTCGATAGCCATGGATGTTTTATATTCATTTGTTACTTTAAGTAACAACTCGACCTCGTCGTCTGTCCTCTAAAAGACCTCTCTTGCTTTCTGTACCATCGCGTTCATCGTTCAACCAGTGTTTGTTGACTAACAATAACCAAATGCCGAGCGAGATACGTGCTTCCTGTTTATACTTGAACGCGCATGCCCAGAGTGCACGAATGGTTACGTGATATACGTTTCTGGTGGAGTAGTGAAGACGGAGATCTGTTGAGATGCTGGGTGAAAACGCTAGTGTGAACACGGAAAATTTTCTTGCTAAAACGCCGTTTTAAAACTAAAACGCACTAGTGTAAACGGGGCCTAACAATAACCAAATGCTGAGCGAGACACGTGCTTCCTGTTTATACTTGAACGCGCATGCCCAGAGTGCGCGAATGGTCACGTGATATACGTTTCTGGTGGAGTAGTGTGGAGGGAGATGTGTTCAGAAACGCTGGGTGAAACGCTAGTGTGGACGCGGATTGTGTTCATGCTAAAACGTCGTTTTAAAACTAAAACGCACTAGTGTAAACGGGGCCTAACACGCCTCATCTACTTTCCTCCAACTGCCTTGCAGATTCAGACTTGTTGGTGTGCTTCATATCTGGCGTGATTACAAAATTAGCGTGATCCAAATTGAAGCCCAAGGGGGATGTTTGAGATTTCCAGCCTCATTTGCTGAAGGCAGGGTGACATTAAGCGGAGAGAGAGCTGGATGTGGATGCAGCAGCAGCAGAAGCGGCGGAGATAAAGCAGTGGTGACCCCGGAGGCCCTGCACTCAGCGCGGATAAACAGGCCTCCTCTCCGCCATCTGTCACCCGGGCTCCGGTGTCTGCTCGCGGGCTCCGGTACAGCCCCTCCCCCTCCTCCCGCCGGTCCCCCGTCCCGGGTGTGAGCGCCGCTCCGCCGACACTCCGCGGGGTCTCGGTCTCAGCCCGCGGGCGAACATATGCTGCTCGTCCCCTCAGATTCCGGTGTGTTCGGGAGAGAAGCGATTGTTTAATGTTTATTAATCACCTGTCTGTGCGGGAGAGAGAGTGTGTGTGTGTGTGTGTGTGTGTGTGTGCGCGCAAAAACACTTGTGTACAAAGCAGCGAAGAAACAAGTATCCAAAGATAGATCGAGTGCGCAACTCTCAACCCCTCTCGATTTTTGTAACTCTCTCTCTCTTTAACTCCATCTATCTATAACTCTCTCTCTCTTTACCTCCATCTCTCTTTAACTCTCTCTCTCTTTACCTGCATCTGTCTTTAACTCTCTCTCTCTCTTTTCCTTCATCTCTCTTTAACTCTTTAACTCTCTTTCTTTAAATCTTTTTCTTTCTTCCTTTCTTTAAATCTCTTTCTCTCTCTCTTAAAGAGCCCATATGTTGGGTTGAGAACGGTTAAATTTCACTTTTTGAAGTCCCAAACAACAGGATGATATGTATGCAAGGTTAAACACTTTCGATGTCTTATAATATCTATTTATTTTTACCTCATTTTCCCACCGACTCCCATATGAATCGTCTGAGCGAGTCTTTTTCCCAAGCACCACCTTTACGTCACGCTACCACGTCACGTCACCACGTCACATCCGTGTCAGCAGCCCAATGCCAGAACATATTGAAAAACATCACTGCAGTTGTACAACAGCGTATTGCTCTATTCCTCATCATAACAACAAACATTCAGTAATAATTAACACTTCATGGACTATTGTAAGCCAACAAATAGTTACATTCGGCAGTAAGCTAAATGGCTACCGCTACATGCTGCACGGAGCAAACACAATACAGACAACTACATCCATATTTACCTTCTTACAGCGAACAAGACTGGAAGAACACGCTGGTCCAAATAAACTGGGTATTGATCCATCCTTTAACAACAACCGTGCAGCAAATCCCGCGTTGTAAGCGTGTAGATTGGTGTAGCTCTCTTCAGAGAGATGACGCGAACACAGCACCGTATTGGGGATATATTTCTCAGGTATTTTACCAAAAAAAACCTCAACCACTCCAGGTAGGGAAAAGAGGTTTCCAGGTAGGGAAAATTACACAGCTTTTCCCTCGCACTTCAGAGCACAGCGTCTATGGGACATGATTTAACCGAAATGCCGATAAGTTCAGTAAAGTTAGCAGCAGTCGTGTTTTCCGGATCAATAACTCATGACCGAAACATTGTTCCTACACAAACAGCACCTCTTTTCAACCGTCGCAATGTATACAATCACCTACAACCTTATTTTCCTAAAAATTAGCTTTCCTACGCGCTGGACGCATTATATTGAACTCTATGCACAGAGGAGACAGATCCTTAGGGACCGTCTACAAAGAGCAAAACGCGAAAACCAATTCTACAAAAGCTCTAAATTTTTATACTGCCATCAAACTCAGATCACACGTCACTGCTGTCCCGCTGGTTATACTACAACACTTATTGCGATACAGTGCTTGTTGTCTTCCACTTTTTCTTCCTGTCTGTGGGCGGGGCCGGGGAGTTTAGTTTTCCCGAGGTCTGCGCGCGCAACTAGTGGGCGGGGCTTATGTTTCGCGTTGACGTCAAGCCGAAACGGCTAAAGACTCGTTCTAATAACGATTCATTTAAACAATGAGTCGACTCTTTTATACATTTCACTGCACTTAGAGCTGTGTTACACACTGCATGAAAGGTCATTTTCAAAAATCCATAATATGGGCTCTTTAAAACCATCTCTATTTTTCTCTTAGGCCCCGCTTACACAAATGTATTTTCGTTTTAAAACACAAGTTTTGCTACAGTTACGCCATCTGTCCACACTACACCGGAGTTTTCGAGCCCTGGAAATGGAGCATTTTGGAAACGCTGGAGAGGCCGTGTTCATTCTAAAACGCTGCCGCTCCATCTCAGACCCCGTTTACACTAGTGCGTTTTAGTTTTAAAACGGCGTTTTAGCATGAAAACGATCCGCGTCCACACCAAGCGGCAACCTCCCGCTCTCCCCCGGGAAGCCAATACGGAAGTAACTAAAACTGTAATTCATCGAAATTCCGCTAGTCCTGGCTGTCCTGGCTCCATAATAGAGCAAATCTCTAATGAGCCCACTGGTGAAATGGCCAACTTTACAGCAGAATAAAGGTGTTTACAGCCTGGTACAAAGAACGATTTTGGTTCATATAGCTGATATTACCCTTCATGACAACTGTGAGGGGGTGAATTTATTTATAACTCATCCGTTTTCTTTATATTAAGCTAAATTAAGTTTGCATAATTAAGAGCGTGGCCACTTGAGTGACAGCTAGTCCCGCTGGTCGCCGTCACGTCACCTCAGCTGATTCCGCCTGATTCATCGTATTTTTGTGTTGTTTTATGCGGCTTTACACAGTCAGTTGCCTTTTGGAATTATTTCCTGCAATTATCAGATGATATGGCATGCTGTGTGCGCTTAATTGTGCTCACAAACCATTCACATAGCCTCCGTTTCCCAGGTGAGTGAAATTATATACTTATACCATCTCTATAAATGTATTTGCTTTATTTAGGATAATTTATGATTTATAATGATCTTCAGAACTCTAATGCACTCCAGAATCTGACAGATTGATCAGCTGTAGTCTATAAAATCGTCATCTGAAGCGTTGTCATACAGTGTTCTGCCTGGATTTCATCAATAGCCCTGCATTTACTAACACAGACTATATCTGAAGTATTTGGATGTGATCCGCACTTTCTTCCTGTTGAAAAACATCTTAAGAACAATGTTAAGTGGCTTGATGTATTACAGCAGTGCTTTTAAAAGTCTAAACACTTTATTGATATAGTGTACAACCAAGCACGTGTGGTCAGAACACAAACGAGTCGCAGGTAATGAAATATTATGTGTTTCTCCCATAAGTAAGCTCTTAGCTAAATGCCAGCATGTGTTCTGTAGCTCCGCTCACGCTCCGCCTCTTTGCCCTTGTTTGGTATGCCTCGGTTGGTGCGATGACGCGCGAACAAAATGGCGACGGTTGGCCACGCCTACTAGTAGCTTCTTTTGGGTTCATCAGAAACCTATTGGTGACGTCACGGATACTACGTCCATATTTTTTACAGTCTATGGTCCACATTAGCGTTTCACCCAGCGTTTCTGAACACATCTCCGTCCACACTACTCCACCACAAACGTACATCACGTGACCATTCGCGCACTCCGGGCATGCGCGTTCAAGTATAAACAGGAAGCACGTGTCTCGCTCGGCGCTCTAAATAGGGCTTACGCTGCTTGAAAAGCGAGCGATTAGCGAGTGCTGGAACAGTAGCTTGCCTCTTGTGAATATCTGCAGCTGTTGTAGTAAAGGCAGAGTTTAACTGCACAATGGTGTCTAAAACGGACAATAGTGCAAACAACGCTCCCATTTCTGTGTCCATGTTGTTGTTTACAGTGAAGGCTGGTCTGGCGTCTGCCGGTGGCGTTATAGTCATGTGATAGGGGCTTGACCAATAAGGGAAGGATACGCAATGACCCAAAAGCCTCAATCGAGTAGCGATGACCCCTGCCAGCCAGCGGCGCCCCTGCTATGTGGAGTCTGCATGTTCTCCCCGTGTTGGTGTGGGTTTCCTCCGGGTGCTCCGGTTTACCCCATAGTCCAAACACATGCGGTATAGGTGAATTGAGTAAGCTAAATTAACCATAGTGTATATGTGTGAATTAGTGTGTGTGTGGATGTTCCCCAGTACTGGGTTGCAGCTGGAAGGGCATCAGCTATGTAAAGGAGGGGTGGCCAACCCTTTTCCTGGAGAAATCCTGCAGATTTCAGATGCAACCCATATCAAACACACATGCCTGTAATTATCAAGTGCTGTTCAGGTCATAATTAATTGGTTCAGGTGTGTTTGATTAGGGTAGGAGCTGAACTCTGCAGGAGGGTGGCTCTCCAGGAACAGGGTAGGACAACGCTGGTGTAAAGCATTTGCTATATTGATGGTTCATTCCGCTGTGGTGACCCCTGATTAATAAAGGGACTAAGCCGGAAATAAAATTAATGAATGAATGTATAATTAATGTCTAATTAAAAATGACACCTAATATTACTTGTATAATTATTAGTATCATTGTGTTACACGTGAGAGATCACCTTAAATGTGGGTAAAACTGATTTAATACCTGTTCTGTGACAGCACAGCTTTCTCTCTCAGTCTGATAAACAACGTATGAACACAGACACACGGAGGTGAGTTACCTGTGAATAAAGTAAGACAGGTATCTTTTAAAATTTTACACAGAATTTATCCTGTAAAAGAGTTATTTGAACGGTTTGAAGTAGATAGAGGGAACTCTTGCGATTTTTGTGGTATTGTTAAAGAATCTGTTACTCATCTGTTTTTTCAATGTGTATACTCGAGATTATTTTGGATTGATGTTTCTAACTTTATTTCAACGACATTTGGTACACGAATACAAATTGAATTATATGATGTCCTATTTGCTTTAGTACAAGATGGAATTGATTCAAAAAGTACAACCTATTTTCTTATACAACTAATAATATTACTTGGAAAATACCATATTCATGTCAAGAAATGGGCCAAAGCCAAGCCAAATTGTGAACATTTTATAAAAGAGATTAAACAATATGGTAATACTCTAAGTAACATTAGCAAAAGAAAAGCTAAAAAAGCATTATGTACATTTCATTTGATTAAATAATTTTTATTTATTCATTTTTTTTCTTCTTCTTCTTCTTTTACCCCTGGCATCTATTTATTTATACTTTGATTGTATAACTAAGAGAATTTCTCTTAATTTATTTTATTTTGTTCATAATTGTTGTGAGATGTATTGTCTTGTACTTAATTTGTACATATTTACAATAAAAAAATAAAAATAAAATAAAATAAGGTGAGTTACCGGTGATCCCCGGAGCACTCGCCGGAGAAGGCGGAGCTGCAAATCATCCGGTCCGCGTGGTTCGCTTGGCTTTTTGCGTACAGACGTCGATGACAGTAGTTTTTCACAGTACTGACGGTTTATGTGGGTCAAATTCGCTGTTCTGTTAGTGTAAATAAAGGTCTTTTTGCAGTATTTGTGTTTTGTCTGACGCACTTCACCGCTGTCATTTTATTCTGCCGCTCCACCTCTTGCTCGCCGCTGATGTGCAGGTGAAGCGAGATTGCTGCTGTGAACATAGCGCCCCCTCTGCTCAAAACATGCATCACGATTCATTCAACATTTCTACCGGTGTGAATCGGTTTTGGCGCCACGGTGGCGTAGTGAGTAGCACGTTCGCCTCAGCTCGCTGGGTCAGTTGGTGTTTCTGTGTGGAGTTTGCATGTTCTCCCATGTTGGTGTGGGTTTCCTCCGGGTGCTCCGGTTTAACCGGCGGTTTCACTCGGCGGCCATCTTCGAAAAGCCTGCTGATCGAGGGTAGCTGCTAGAACGGATACGTTTGAAGTAAACGAGAATTATTTATATTATTTATTAAATTTCACGTTCATTATATTTTATTATCGTGTACCCCAAGTCCCGATTAAGAATTCAGAGGCCCCTGGGCACAACGTCTTGTAGGGCCCCTACCTGGCTGCACCCCTATAGTTGATTTAAAAAATAAGATTAATATATTTTTTTCATAAAATTAATCTATAATGTATTGCCCACATTTCTAAAATAAATGATATACAGCACATATATTTACAGTCTACAAAGATTTTACTTATTTTTAAGGCATTTAAAGCACGCTTTGTTAAAAAAATACTAATAAAACTAGTGAAAATTAATGGATTTTAATATACTTGTTTAAGTTCACTGAAGCAGTATTAAACATATATATATTTGATTTGATTTGATTTAATATATTTTCAAACTAAAAAATATCATACATAAAACATCTTCAACAAAAAATACATTTCAACATGGTCAAAAATGGAGCGTGATGAAGCACAAGCTTATTATTTTCCCACCCCATTACCACACACATCATTCGTCTATTACTTAAACATATTTCTTTTTTACTTATATCTTCTTAACATATTTTTTTCCTGTTGGCATCTTTAACATACTACATGTTTGATTCCATTTATACATTTGCATTTTATAACATTAAAGGGTATTTTTAATGTAGAACTTCTAAAAGCTTATAATGCATATGACTTGGATATAAAACCTCTCCAATCCTGTTCTATGAGTCTGAGTCCTCCATAATACACACACTTATTAATGATTCCTACTTGTCTTCCCCATGATGAAGAATAGGCAAAATCTGATATGTAGTGGGGGAAAAAAAGAAGAACATGTTCGTCAGATGCTGGATTCTAACCGGGTTCATGATCGATCACGTCAAAGCATGTTGCGCTTTAGGAACTACGCCACTCATGCTCCTGTAGTTATGCTCTTTAGTTATGTTGTGTCTGTCACTCAAAGAGTGATGGGTGGGAATCACTCAAGCTAATTCCGACGAGGTGCACTTTTTGCACTTAGCCAAAATAGACACTCCAAAATCTGCATTTTTCCCCCTCTCAGGGGCCCCGAATGTGCACGGGCCCCTGGGCCTGTGCCCATAATGCCCATTGGTTAATCCGGCCCTGGTCTACCCCCACCTCAACCCTAAACCCAACCGTCACAGTAACCTGAAAACAGTAGTTGTGCCGAGTATTACTTATGTTATCTATTAAATTACACCGCATATCCGTTCTAGCCTTTACCTCGAGGCCAGCGGGTAAAGTCTAGATCGAATATGCGGCCAGCCGGCAGTGCGATATGCACTGTATAATAATAATTAACATTTTTACAGTACTGTGCCAGTTGCGTTTAGGGTGGGGGTAGGCGTAAAAGAAATAAAAATAAATAATAAATTGAGTAATTTAATAGATAATAATACTCTTTACAACTGCTGTTTTTACGCTACTGTGACGTTTGGGCTTGGGGTGGGAGTAGACATTAATAAAATACAATAAATGGGAAATTTAATAAATAATATAAATAATTCTCATTTATTTCCGGCAGCAACCATATCCGATTTAGCTCAGGCATTCTGTCTGAATGGGGAAACATCAAATTCTCCAAAACTGTTAGTCAAGCTTACGATTACATTACATATTTGTGATCACCAATAAACTTAAGCAGCAGCCATCTTATAACCGTATCTGTTAACCCTACTTTTTTTCCCAGGATTCTCCCGTATTTTACAGTTGTATCCCGCTATCATCCCATAAAGGTGTTTTCCCGCATTTCTCCCGTATTTTCAGTCTTTGTCTGAAGGGTGGCGATAAACATGAAAGAGCCGATCCTCCCTATACGAAACCCATACCGCCGCACCACCAGGGGCCGCCCCTTGCTCTTAAATGTGAGTCAGTTCTGTGCTTTCGCTTTATTTAGGCATGAGACACTTTGAAATAAATATAAAAATGGCGGGATTCCCTTTCCTTTTCATTACAGGTGCCGTCGCTCCTCCTGTGCAATCCTCAGTACAGTCATAAAGCGGTGCGTGACTGTCAGACGCGCTACATAGTGATAAACAGACGCTGTTTCCCAAACGCATTCTGTACATGCGATTGGAAGCAGAGCGAAAGTCTGGGTTTAGGGTGCGTGTTTGAACAGACATACACACATCATTAATAATAATAACAGCTAAAGATGTCCATCTTGGTGTTTTTTTTCCAAACACAACTAAAATGAGCTAAATGAGCATAAAAAGTTAGGAAAAACAGTCGAATGCTTTCATAAAAACGTTATTATAATGTATTTTAAAGTGACACCTCTGTTAACGTAATCAAACGGAAAATCATAATAAATGAGATTAATTTTTAATCAGAATGTGTGAGTTATACAGTGATAAAAGGCTTAATGAGATTTGATAATTCTATTTCTTTATTAATGTTAATTTTCTGAACTTTTTGTTGGGGGGGTTTGGTAAACCCCTTATTTTCACATCCCAATGTTGACAGGTATGCTCTTAACTTTCTTTTCTAAGCGATCGAATAAAACAAATCATCATTTTTTCAGGTTTGCCGAGCTAATGCTCGAAAGAAACTAGATCACGACACCAACCACGACATCATTTACAGCCGTTCTACACATTATCATCCTCGCGATATTGATCATCTGATCAGGCTACTCTTCTGAAGTAACTCACAGCTTGGACTTGATGGTGAATCTCCTCCAGTAATGACAGCGACTATTTGTTACACATTTGTGGGCGTTTGAGTAGATGCTGTCATGTGATGTGTGTTTGACAGGACTGTATCTCTCGTTCCTTTCAAACACATTACAAAACCAGAAAACTTTTATTTACAACTGTAGTCGGTTCATTTAATAGTGGAGATTTCAAGCTTCATGTGGATCTATTTCTCATGTCTGTGTAGTTTTCACTGAGATTCCAGTGTGTTTGTTGACCACAAACTGTCCTAAAAGCATACGCCTGGCCTGAGCTTCTCCATCAGAGAAACATCACTCTATAGCGATACTACTAGTAATATAGTAGTAGTACTACTACTATAGTACTAGAAGGCGGGACTCCATTTGATATAATAATGCATTATTGATTCGCTTTGATGGTTTTCCCTCCTGGGAGGAGGTCAAATGTGTCAATTTTACTGGTGGTTAGACCAGTACAGTATTATTCAATCAATATAAAACAGAAGAATAAGAAGAGCAGATATTTTACACGGGGTCAAGATGTTTATTAGAGCACAGAGGGTTATTTTTAGTACAAAAGAATGTGAAAAACAGCAGAGGCTCATTTGCGGCCCACAGGAAGCTTCTCCATGTCGTGAATGCCGTCTTTATCGATCAGACGAACGGTGAACGATGGCAGATTCAGGATGAAGCGCTTGTTGAGCTGTCGGAGGACAACAACATTTATTAAACCAGTCAGAAAACACGATCACAGTGAGAAACGCTGGTCACCTTTCATAACGTTTTAGGAGGAGGAATTAATTAATGTATTATTGATACATAATTAGGCTATTTGTTTATCTATGCATTGATCTGATGATTACTACAAATATATACACTCACCGGCCACTTTCTTAGGTACACCTTACTAGTACCCGGTCGGACCCCTTTTGCCTCCAGAACTGCTTTAATCCTCCGTGGCAAAGATTCAACAAGCTACTGGAAATATTCCTCAGAGATTTTGATCCATGATAGCATCACGCAGTTGCTGCAGATTTGTCGGCTGCACATCCA
>CAIGQQ010002327.1:625159-636020 GCA_903798035.1 Danio albolineatus | reverse complement strand
ATATATATATATATATATATATATATATATATATATATATATATATATATATATATATTTAATTTCTTATTCCTTTAGTCGTATTGTTTTTATTTACTTAATTTATAATAATTTTGTGTGCATTTCTTATTACATTATAATGGTTACTTATTATAACTTACTATTTATTTTTTTATTAATTATTATAACACACATAAATATTTTTTTTATTATTAATTAATTTCTTATTCCTTCATTTATTATTATTATTTACTTCATTAATATTACACAGCCACAGCCATATCACCCTGCAGCCCAAGAGTGCTTCTTCACTGAAACTAAGCAGGGCTGAGCCTGGTCAGTACCTGGATGGGAGACCACATGGGTTGTGTTGGAAATGGTGTTCGAGAGGCCAGCGGGGGGCGCTTAACCTGTGGTCTGTGTGAGTCCTAAAGCCCCAGTATAGTGAAGGGGACACTATACTGTCAGTGGGCACCGTCTTTCAGATGAGACTGTGGTTATTAGAAATCCCATGGCACTTCTGGTAAAGAGTAGGAGTCTAACCCCAGTGTCCAGGCCAAATTCCCTCTCGGCCCTCACCCATCATGGCCTTCTAATCATCCCCATCCACTGAATTGGCTCCATCACTGTCTCTCCACTCCTTCTATAGATGGTGTGTGGTGCCACACACGATAAATATACTATATAAATTCACATTACTTGCTTATTTTTGAGTGCGTTTCTTATTTATTTCCTATAATGGTTACTTATTATAACTTACTATTTATTTTTTATTAATTTCTTTTTCCTTTATTTCTTATTGTTGTTATTATTTTTTAATTTATATTAATTTGTATGCCTTTCTTCTTAATTTCTTATTATTCTCACTTATTATAATGCATATTTATATTTTGGATATATTACTTCTCCTTTATATATTATATTATTTTGACTTTGCATTGATGTTGTGTGTTATTATTATTCATTATTTTTGTTGAACGTTTCATTAAAAACACAGTGAAAAGGAAAGGAACACACACAAGTATTTATCCAAACTAAAGACTGAAATGAGCAATCATCAGAAATTCAAGTGCAATTCAAGTGCATTAAGATTAAAATTTAAAACACACCGTATACTACGGGCCGAAAGTCTTTAAACAAAGTATATGCAATTTAATAATGTTTGCAAACCATGCAAAAGCAGCTGTATTTATTGAAGGTGATAACACCTGATTGTGTTGCAGACACACACATACACCAGTTTACAGTTTCCTACACACTTCATAAATAATGTCTGTTCACACATTTCCCAGGATAGCACAGCACCTCATATGCAAATACAGCCTCAGATACAGCCGTTTCATTGGTTGCTGTGCTTAACGATGCAGCACAATGCCTTTGTACTTTCATCAACAGGGTTATTTCAACCTTAAAAGGGGTCCAATACAGGGAGTGCAGAATTATAAGGCAAATTAGTATTTTGACCACTCTTTATGCATGTTGTCTTCCTCCAAGCTGTCTAGGCTGGAAAGCCTACTATCAATGAAGCATATTAGGTGATGTGCATCTCTGTAATGAGAAGGGGTGTGGTGTAATGACATCAACACCCTATATCAGGTGTGCAGAATTATTAGGCAACTTCCTTTCCTTTGGCAAAACGGGTCAAAAGAAGGACTTGACAGGCTCCCAAAAGTCAAAAATAGTGAGATATCCTGCAGAGGGATGCAGCACTCTTAAAACTGCCAAGCTTCTGGAGCGTGATCATCCAACAATCAAGCGTTTCATTCACAATAGTCAACAGGGGCGCAAGAAGCGTGTGGAGAAACCAAAATAACTGCCCATGAACTGAGAAAAGTCAAGCGTGCAGCTGCCAAGATGCCACTCGCCACCACTTCTGCCATATTTCAGAGCTGCAACATCACTGGAGTGCCCAAAAGCACAAGGTGTGCAATACTCAGAGACACGGCCAAGGTAAGAAAGGCTGAAAAACCACCACCACTGAACAACACACACAAGCTGAAACGTCAAGACTGGGCCAAGAAATATCTCAAGATGAAATGAGAGTGAGTCTTGATGGGCCAGATGGATGGGCCCGTGGCTGGATCGGTAAAGGGCAGAGAGCTCCACCCCACTCAGACGCCAGCAAGGTGGAGGTGGAGTACTGGTTTGGGCTGGTATCATCAAAGATGAGCTTGTGGGGCCTTTTCGGGTTGAGGATGGAGTCAAGCTCAACTCCCAGTCCTACTGCCAGTTTCTGGAAGACACCTTCTTCAAGCAGTGGTACAGGAAGAAGTCTGCATCCTTCAAGAAAAACATGATCTTCATGCAGGACAATGCTCCATCAGAGCGTCCAAGTACTCCACAGCGTGGCTGGCAAGAAAGGGTCTAAAAGAAGAAAAACTAATGACATGGCCTCCTTGTTCACCTGATCTGAACCCCATAGAGAACCTGTGGTCCATCATCAAATGTGAGATCTACAAGGAGGGAAAACAGTCCACCTCTCTGAACAGTGTCTGGGAGGCTGTGGTTGCTGCTGCACGCAATGTTGATGGTGAACAGATCAAAACACTGACAGAATCCATGGATGGCAGGCTTTTGAGTGTCCTTGCAGAGAAAGGTGGCTATATTGGTCACTGATGTGTTTTTGTTGTGTTTTTGAATGTCAGAAATGTATATTTGTGAATGTTGAGATGTTATATTGGTTTCACTGGTGAAAATAAATCATTGAAATGGGGATATATTTGTTTTTTGTTAAGTTGCCTAATAATTCTGCACAGTAATAGTCACCTGCACACACAGATATCCTCCTAAAATAGCTCAAACTAAAAACAAACTAAAAACTACTTCCAGAAATATTCAGCTTTGATATTAATGAGTTTTTTGGGGTTCACTGAGAACATGGTTGTTGTTCAATAATAAAATTAATCCTCAAAAATACAACTTGCCTAATAATTCTGCACTCCCTGTATAGACAAACACACTGCTGGATAAAATTTCTGAATTCAATTAATAGTACATATATACACAGTTTAGGGATTGAGCAAGATATGACTATTTATGATTGGCCACTGGGCTAATTTTGGCCATCTTTTGTTATAAAAAAGCCGGCAGCCCTGGCTGTTCTTGATGATGCAGCAAAACTATGCATGTTCAAATGTCAAACCTTGTGTTTAAAGGCTTCTGGGGAGATTACTGCTTACCGTTCCTCATTTTGTAAAGCTGGACGTTTTTCTGGATGTATTCTGCAAACTGTACGGTGTCTCCGGCTTCACCCACACACAGCAGCAGGATCTTCTCACTCAGCTTGAACATCTTGTCATAATCTGGTAAACACATAAAACATGTGACAAATATATCACATTTCACTCAAAATAAAGCACATCTAGATTTCAGTATGGAATTCCTCTCTTCTTCTGATTTAGTGATCTTTATTTTTGCAATTAGATAAATACTACTGAAATGCCTGCAAAAATTCAATAATAAAGCAGGTTATTCTTGTTGTGCAAGATCTGTTTAACCATCATAATGCAAAGAACTTTGCATTTTGTTTTTGTTTGGTGTCAGACTCACTAATTAATTTAAACAAAACACTCAATATTTATATTTTAATCAACATTGCAATATTAACTTTTCAATTACTAAAACATTATTTATTAATCTCATTAATTACTAAAAAGTAAACAATTAATGTTTTAAATGTACTGCATTTACTGCATTTTAATGGTTCAACTTAAAAATGGGGCAGCATGGTGGCTCATTGGTTAGCACTGCCACCTCACAGCATGAAAGTCGCTGGTTCCAGTCTGTGCTGGGTCAGTTGGCATTTCTGTGTGGAGTTTGCATGTTCTCCCCGTGTTGGTGTGGGTAGGGGAATTAAATAAGGTAAAATTGACCTAAGTGTTTGAGTGTGTGTGCGTTTGTTAATGTTTATGGGTGTTTCCCAGTACTGGGTTGCAGCTGGAAGAGCATCAACTGCGTGAAACAAATGCTGGATAAGTTAGTGGCTCATTCAACTGTGGCGACACCTGATAAATAAGGGACTAAGACAAAAAGAAAATGAATGAATGAATGTCAGTACATGAGTAATGTTTCCCTTACTAAACATGTGGGTTTTTTAGAATATATGCTTTTTTTATGTCTCTGATCAAAAGTGGATCTTTATGCATTAATAGAGTACATTAGATTCAGGTAAAGTTTGTGTGCATGCGAGCGTGTGTGTGTGTGTGTAATAATCAGTCAACCGCTTTCAGTTTCATTACAGGGCTCAACAATAAGCACTGTCCTATGGCCAGCGTGAGAGATGCTGGGGACAGCAGACAGGATCGTTATGGTCCCGATCGGGCCAGTACTCCCTTATCACTAAAGTTTCCTTTGCCGGCTACTATTTGTCAATTACAATTACAGGCAAATACAGTCTTAGAATGGAAAAAACAGTTTGTGCCTTTAAATGTCTCCATTTCGTCAACATCATACTGCTCTTCAGTTCCTCTAGGAATTTGATTGGATGAGGAGCATGTTATTTTTTCCCCATAACCTGGTAACAACCAGTACAGTGAAGAGACGGCAAAATTGGGGCAACATTATGAGGTTTGTTTGTTTGTTTTTTATTACTATTAATTAATTATTTATATATATATATATATACATATACATTATTTTTTTATTATTCACATATTTTTTCGTATAAAGATCCACCTCTTTTGTATATTCCTTCTTTAAGAAGTTGTCATGCCTCTTATGTTAAATGATATCATATGGGATCCTATAGACTGAACAAATATGGTACAACTCAGAAACTCTGGAATGATGTATATGTATTTTAAGTGGGTATAACATGACAAAAAAAGCGATGTGATGTGATGGCTTGCACAGTTTGCTGTCAGTTTGGCAAGTCAGACACATTTTGTTAAATAATTTAGAACAGCAAAAAAAATACTTGAATTTTTCTCATTTTACATTTATTAACAGTTTCAAAACATTAAAAGTCTAGATTTTTGACACATTATTTAAAATACATGGCTAAGGAACAGCCATTCACTTCTTTTTTCTTTCTTTCTTTTTTTCTAGTTTTTTGTTGGAAGGGCAAGTAAAAATCACAACCACTGGCCCAGAGCAGGCCAGTAGAAAAAATCCTTAGCGTTGAACCCTGCATTATAAAGATTATTTGCAATTGCTGTTATAAGTTGAGCATTTTATTGGACAATAAGATCAGTTACATGCGAAATTAATCTGTAAATTCTCGTTGCATATAAAAAGACACACATAGCCATGATGACACAGATATGAGCGGATTGAGTCGCTTTACTTTCACTTTCACAAATGAATCGCAAACTCATCCTCAACAACCGAGGACCTAAAATCAGTAATCCTGACGAGCTGATGCCGATACAGATTAAAAAGTACAGTCTAAATGAAGATTAATTAAATTAAAAACTCATATCTGAATATATATTTATATATAAATCAGTTCCACGTAAAACTGCTTTAGCGGACATTAGCAACCTAGCCTGAAACTGCTGTAAACTCCAAAAAGAAGACGAGAACACCTTAATGCAAACAGCAGAGACAATTTAAAGAGTGAAAGGTGGTCATTTAAAGCAGTGTATAACATTAGCTTTGATAAACATGCGCCATTCTGCCGCTGACTGAGCGGTTAGCTTGATGCTAATATGCTAACTCACCGTGCTTCATCTGGATTATACTGCTCGCCGCGACATTATCCGCCGCCACCAGCACAAAGTCTGGTCCCTGAATCCCGATCAAATACTCCATACTGCGGACTGAGTTTAAAGTAGATTTCACAAACTCTCCTCACTTAGTGGACCAGCAGTGCAGCTCTGTCAGATATTACACAGCAAAAGCTGAATGGAAGAGCGGCGGCGCGCTGTTTACACGTCATCACAGAGAGGTCACGTGACGCTGGCGTTTGTTGCTGCAGCCAGAAGTTAATGATATTTATTTCTACTCATTAATTAAAATACATGAATTAAAACAGTAAAATTCGTATTGTTTACTAAATTACTCATTAGTTGTATTTTATTAACGTCTAGCTCTACCCCAACCATATATCCAACATCACAGTAATGTAAAAACAGTAATTATACAGGGTATTATTCATATTACTTAATAAATGATCAATTAAATTCTATTTCATTAACGTCTACCCCATACCCCAACTCTCACAGTAATACAAAAAGAGTATTGTTGTAGTCGAGTGTCTCAAAAATTATGCTATTTGATGTTTCTGCAGCTGTATCCCTTCTAGATTTCACCCTTTCAGAATATTGTCGGATTCACAATATTAGGCTCATTATTAAACCCTAACAAATCCTGTTTGGCATACTTAAAACATACTATATAAATATATTATAATACTGTTATAAAATATAAATTATTGCCATCATTCACTAGGTTTCACACATCTGAGTTTTTGATAATTTCAATAAGATTCAGATTTAATATTATTTCTTATTCTCTGGCATTTTAATTAGTAAATTCAGAATAGCTTAACTTTGACATAAATATATACAGTATGTTACACTAGATAACATTATTACTTTCCCCATTTTTTGATATTGTTTACAAAACCAATTTGCATTTAATGTTATGTATTATCTTATATTTATTTGTGCATAAATTTACAACATGTCAGCTTATTTGTGATGGCATAATTGTGTGATGGAAACTAATAAAAAATGTGTATTCGACATGAAAGTATAATTTTAAAATACATAAAACTTCAATTTAGCCCTACACACACACAAACACAACAGGTTTTCAGCAGTTTGTTGGCTCCAAGTGATAGCAGAACCAATTTAAGAACAAATCCTACAGTGATTTATAGTAAATGCCACAGTTTTATATACCCATACTGTAGTAAAGTGAATTATACTTTATATATAATATTATTTCTAAGTAATAATCGAAATAATCGATTATTATTTCTTTGTTAAAGAATGATCCATCCTGCCATCATAGTGAACTTATAAACTGTAATAAATACTGTAGTATACTTTAGATTTTAATACAATTAAATAAAGTTATATATATATATATATATATATATATATATATATCTGTAAGTTGGCGGTTCATTCTGCTGTGGCGACCCCAGATTAATAAAGGGACTAAGCCGAAAAGAAAATGAATGAATGATATATATCTGTTTGTTTATTATGATTCTATATTGTTGTGTTACCTTAGCAACTTTAGAATTGTGGCAAAAGATCAATTACTATAGTTGTTGTTACCATAGCAACTGTAGAATCACCACAACAGATTAATTACTATAGTTGTTGTTACCATAGCAACTGTAGAATCACCACAACAGATCAATTACTATAGTTGTTGTTAACATAGCAACTGTAGGATGACCACAACAGATCAATTAATATAGTTGTTGTTACCATAGCAACTGTAGGATGACCACAACAGATCAATTACTAACTGTTGTGTTGCCATAGCAACTGTAGAATCACCACAACAGATTAATTACTATACATAAAAATTGCAGCTTATAAATCCTTCACAAAATGTCAAGATATATAATTTTGTTGTACGGTTTGCAGCACATTATTAATAAATCTTTGGTGTTTTGACTATTGCATATGTACTTAAGAAATATTTGGAGAGAGAATGAAAGATTGATCATGTGTAGATCCCACAAACCCACAGTTGCAGCTTTTTCTACAGCCATCAACACTACAAAGACTGCATTCATGTTCATTAGTTTTGCTCCTGTGTGTGTGTGTGTGTGTGTGTGCTGCTTTCCATACTGTGATCAGCACACTTCATAACAGTAGAAACAACAGCCAAAACATTATTACATTAAACATTTTTATATCTGAATCACTGAAAACTTCTAAATAAATGATGGGTTGTTTTAACCCAACAAATATAAAGTTCAATTTAAATTACTTTACACAGCTGGAATGGTCTGTATGTGACCCAACATTCGGTTAAAACAACCAAACATGTTTTAGTGTAGGCAACAAATCTACTTAAATGACTCATTACCTTTTGTAAAATAAAATAATAATTTAATAAGAAATAAAATGTCAAAATATGAAATTAGATCAAATATCATTCAGCATATGATATATTTATGTAAAACTGAAACATATTTATTATTTTACACTCTAAATACATTCATTCATTAATTTATTCATTTTCTTGTCGGCTTAGTCCCTTTAGTAATCCGGGGTCGCCACAGCGGAATGAACCGCCAACTTACCCAGCATATGCTTTACACAGCAGATGCCCTTCCAGCTGCAACCCATCACTGGGATACATCCATACACACTCATACACTGCAGCCAATTGAGTTCATCAGTTCCCCTATACCACATGTGTTTGGACTGAAACCGGAGCACCCGGAGGAAACCCACACCAACACGGGGAGAACATGCAGACTTCACACAGAAACACCAACTGACCCAGCTGAGGCTCGAACCAGCGACCTTCTTGCTGTGAGGCGATGGTTCTACCCATTGCGCCACCGTGTCAACCCTACATTCTAAATAATTCTGGGTTATTTCATATTTTAATTGGGTAAACTATGGATGGATAAACTAAACTGGGTTAATTTCTTAATTTATTGTGTTCAACCCAGTGGTTGCGTTTCACACATTTCACCCAAATTTGGCTTGAAATAACCCATCACTTTTTCCCAGAGATGGGTTGAGGCTGGAAGGGCATCCGCTGCGTGAAACAAATGCTGTATAAGTTGGTGGTTCATTCCGCTGTGGCGAGCCCGGATTAATAAAGGGACTAAGCGAAAAGAAAATGAATGAATGAATGAATGAATGAATAACCCATATTTTTGATTAATTGTACTAATAATACGTGATCAAAATAATTTGATTCTGTTAAATATGATTAAGAATAGTGTTGTCAAATAAATAAATTATTATAGTGCCAAAATATTAAGATGTCAGATGACAAGTAATGAGTATTTTATTATCATTAAATATCCTTAAAGTCTCTTTAAAACCAGAGAATATTAATTCGACCATTCATTTGTTTTCTTTTTGCCTTAGTCACTTAATTAATCCGGGGTCGCCACAGTGGAATGAACCACCAACTTATCCAGCATATGTTTTACACAGCGGATGCCCTTCCAGCTGCAACCCATCTCTGGGAAACATCCATACACACTCATACACTACAGACAATTTAGCTCACCCAATTTACCAATACCACATGACCCGGAGGAAACCCACACCAACACGGGGAGAACATGCAAACTCCTCACAGAAACACCAACTGACCCAGCTGAGACTCGAACCAGCGACCTTCTTGCTGTGAGGCGATCGTGCTACCCACTACGCCACCATGGCACCATAGAATATAAAAAACATGCAAATTTTTTCCTCAAAGAAACAGGACACACTCTTAAAGACTGCATTTTTAGCGTGCGATAACAGACTCAAAGCAATATAACACTCGTCCTGCTCTAACGCACGATTCTACATTGTGTCACCATACAGCCGGTTATAGGATGGATTCTGCTTCATGCATGTGCTGAAAGTATTTCTCGGTCTCCATCTCTCTCTTTCAGCCGTTGTCACCGGTTCAGCCTGACTGCTTCGTTAGGACTCATCATTTGCATTCAGATTAATTATCTAATTACCGACAAATGTCCGGCGGCCACCCCGCACTCCGGCTCGTCAGCTCTGCGCCTGTAATTATTTTAATCATTTACTTTCATCTGGAGTGTTCCTGCCATACTTCTGTGTTTAGAGGCCATTCTTAATTACCCTGCCAAGACACTCTTCCCCTCGTTTCATGTGAGGAAAAGGGGCAGAGAGAGAGAGAGAGAGAGAGAGAGAGGGAGAGAGAGAGAGAGAGGGAGGAGAGAGCCCAATGGGGACAAAATCCAGGAATCTTGACAGCATCATAAAAGCTCGGAGCTCTGCTTGTTCACTGTTTTCCCCCTTTTAACTTCAGTCTCTCTCTCTCTCTCTCTCTCTCTCTCTCTCCCTCTGTTTCTCTCTATGTCTGACGCCCCCACCCTCCGCCAACACACATCTTTCTCAACTATTCCTCTCTCTCTCTCTCTCCACACCCTCCCTCACTTCCTCCAGTTCCCCCTTTATCGCATGCACACACAGGAATCGCCTCCGGGCCCCAGTGCTCTGACTGCTAATACACTCACACACACACACACACACACACACACACACACACACACACACACACACACACACACACACACATATATATATATATATATACATACACACACGCACACAGACACACACACGTACATACACATACAGACACATACACACACACTTAAAATTACACACACACACACAGCCACACACACTCATACACATATACACACTTAGATACACGCAAACTCACACAGACACAAACACACACACACATACATACACATCCAGACACACGCACACAAACACTTACATACACACACGCAGCCACACACACTCATACACATATACACACATAGATACATATCCAGACACATACGCACACACTCAAACTTATATACACATACACACACGCTCACACACACATAGATACACGCAAACTCACACACACGCATACACAAACACACACACACACATACATATCCAGACACATACACACACTCTCAAACTTACATACACACACAGCCACACACACTCATACACATATACACATAGATACACGCAAACTCTCACACACACACACACACGCATACACAAACACACACACACACACACACACACACACACACACACACATACATATCCAGACACATTCACACTTTTAAATTTACATCCACACACACACAACCACACACACTCATACACATATACACACAAACTCACACAGACACACACACACACACACACACACACACACACACACACAC
>CAIGQQ010002327.1:613895-624434 GCA_903798035.1 Danio albolineatus | reverse complement strand
ACACACACACACACACACACACACACACACACACACACACACACACACACACACACACAAACACACATATATTGGTTTTGGTGGTTTATGAGGACTCTTCATGTATTTTATACAGTAAAAAACACACTCTTACTCTACCCCTAAACCAAACCCGCACAGCAAACCTGAGGGACATTTTAAATATGAGAGGATAAATGTGATTTTAATTTACGATGTCCTCATAAATCACCTTAATGTTGGAGTGTCAATGTCATTATACAAATTTGTCCTCATAAACCACCAACAACCAGTACACACATTTACTCACACTCTAAAACACACTTACACATACACACACTCACCCTACAAACACACAGATCCACGATCTCTCTCTCTCCTCATCCAGACTCAGTCGTCTGCATCTGGTGAGTGTCTGCGTGTGTGTGTGTGTGTGTGTGTTGTTGTGCGCTCTCAGCAGTTGTGAGACAGGCGCTGCGCACTGGTGCAAATATATAAGCTGTAATTGGGGCCGCTGGCTGTTTAGGGATTATTCCAACTTTGGAGTATCTGAAGTCAGCGTGCACGGTGGCGTTTCATTTCATTCACTTGGAAGTCATTAACAAGTGCTGGGTTTCATTTTAAACACACTCTAATGAAAAGACTGTCCTTTTAAGGTTCACCCTGAAACATGCTGGGTTGTTTTAAATTAATGTTGGGTCAAATATGGGCCAATTTGGGTTCATTTTTTCAGCTAAATTTAAATTACACCTTTTAAATCCCAATGGTTATGTTTGACCCAGCATTGGGTTAATGGTGGTGTATGTCAGCTTTTGACTTTTTTAAATCATAAAAACACCACAATATGTTTGCAGATATTTAGAAACATGCTCAAGGAACATTCTTTTGTCTGAAAACAATGCTGAAGTCAGATATTCTGCTGTGAACATGTGTGTTACGTGCCAAACGGCGGTCTTTATTTTGGTTCCTTTAACCCGCCCACTGCCAGTTTAGCCAATTATATTTCAGCACCAGGTCGCCTTGCGGGAAAACAGCGTATTTCATTCATTCACTCAGTCAGAAAGGCTCTCAAAGTATGCGTCTGTACCCGAAATGTGACCTCCGGTGGACAGTAGCAGACTCTGAAATGAGATGCAGATTCAGAGTTCCATGTGAGATTAACAATTAGCAAATAATATATATATTATGAACATTATATCATGTCCCACCAACACACTTTGTGATGAGATATGCAGTGATTAGCAGTTTGGCCGTTTACACCAGACGAAACACGACAGAAATGTAAACACAGCCATTCAGAAGCACAGAATAGTGCACTCACTCACCAAATGGTCAGGACTATAATCTAATTAATACATATTAAACCTCTTTAACATTATTAAATGCAGATGCTGAATCACTGATATGTGTTCAGTTTCAGACGGTTTATTTTATTTGTCCAGATCTGAGGTGAACTATCTGCTGCTGCGTTCAGTATATGATAATAACTGTCATGTAAAACAGCATTAAAACTCACATTCTTAGCATTTAACACTGAATAAAGCACACGAGGTGTAGCTGAGCTGATCATTGTCAGTTTTCTGTTGTTCAGCGGTGCATACCTGTTAACATTAGGATGTGAAAATAAGGGATATGCCCACCATTATAAGGATAAAAAAAATCCCCAAATTGCTAAATATGTTCTTCTGGAGCGGTTTCGTTGTAAATAAACAGTTAAACGGTCAGTAATATGTATATTATTATTATTTTAAAAAGTAAATAAATTATTACTTGCTTATTACAATTAATAGCTATTATAAACAAATAGAGTCAAGTTATTAACTCTCATTAATCTACACTGTATAAATTACACATAAGAGCAATGCATGAATCTCATTTATTTAGATTTGTTTGTTTGATTACATTAAATAACAGAGGTGTCACTTTAACAATGCACACATCTAACGTTATAATGAAGCATTTGACTGCTTTCCTCACGCTTTATGCTCATTTAGGACTAAATTAGTTGTGTTTGAAAAAAAAAAACATCAAGATGTACATCTTTAGCTGTTATTATTATTAATGATGTGTATATGTCTGTTTAAACATGCACACTAAACCCAGTATTCGCTACAGTTCAAATCGCGTGTACAGAATGTGTTTGGGAAACAGCGTCTGTTTATCACTATGGAGCGCGTCTGACAGTCACGCACCGCTTTATGACTGTTTTGAGGATTGCACAGGAGGAGCGACGGCACCTGTAATGAAAAGAAAAGGGAATCCCGCCGTTTTTATATTTATTCCAAAAAGCGAAAGCACAGAACTGACTCACATTTAAGAGCAAGGGGCGCCCCCTGGTGGTTCGGCGGTATGGGTTGCGTATAGGGAGGATCGGCTCTTTAATGTTTATCGCCACCCTTCAGAGAAAGACTGAGTATATGGGAGAAATACGGGAAAACACCTTTACGGGATGATAGCGGGATAGAACTGTAAAATACGGGAGAATCCCGGGAAAAACGGAAGGGTTGACAGGTATGCAGCTGTGAGAAATAGAATCCGTTTCTAATATATCAGCTCGAGGTGTTGGTAAAAGGAGACAAAAACTCCTTTTAAAATGTAGAATACTCCCTCTATCAGGTGCCGTCGCTTTTATTTAGAGCATGACTTACGTCAGACTCGCTATTCAATCTGGCAACCTGCGCTTGTGTTTGTTTTGATCCAGGAACGTAATACCTAGTTCAACCACTGGGTGTCAAACTTACAAACTGCACATTGAAGAGTATCGCAGGGACATTTTGCATCCCAGTGAAAAACCTTATTGTATTTTTTAAATATTACATACCTTAATGAAACAATTTTAAATAATAACCCACATAAAAAAATCAAGTTATCTCTGAAAACAACGCTTGTGTGTGTATTTAAGGACGTTTTCTTTTGAAATATATAACTTAAAGACTCAAACTATACCTATTTTTGACCGTCTCCACCTCCTGAATCATACATTCAGCTTCAAATATCATGCAATAAGTCTTATTTTAATCTTTTTGTGTGTTTACTCATTCATTTTCCTTCGGCTTAGTCGCTTTATTCATCAAGGGTCACCACAGCGGAATGAACCGCCAACTATTCCAGCATATGTTTTAGCGCATACCCTTCCAGCTGCAACCCAGTACTGCAAAACACCCATACACACTCATTCACACTCACACGACGGCCAATTTAGCTCATCAATTCCACAACAGCACAATCGCCTCACAGCAAGAAGGTCGCTGGTTCGAGTCTCGCCTGGGTCAGTTTCTGTGTGGAGTCTGCATGTTCTCCCCGTGTTGGTGTGGGTTTCCTCCGGGTGCTCCGGTTTCCCCCACAGTCCAAACACATGCGCTATAGGGGAATCGGGTAAGCTAAATTGTCCGTAGTGTATGTGTGTGAATGAGTGTGTATGGCTGGAAGGGCATCCGCTGCGTAAAACATTTGCTGGATAAGTTGGCGGTTCATTCAACTGTGGTGACCCCAGATTAATAAAGGGACTAAGCCGAAAAGAAAATCTAATATTGATATAGAAAATTAAGTTTGATAATGCTAATATTTATAAAAATAAGTGCTTTAAGTACTAATATTACTACTAATGTTAATGGAAATATTATTTAAAATCATATTTCTATACTTTTAAAATATTTAATATAACACTTGAATGTAATAATATTAATATTTTATTACTATATAATATTTTAAGTGCTTATAAAGCACAGTTCTTTGAGAAAATACATATATTTAGCACTAAAATAGTTCTGTTATTGTTGCAAAACTAAACACAAATCTCTAAAAGTGTAGTTCAGTAATGCGAGAACTCAAAGTGTCAATAGAGAGGAAATAATACACACAATTTCTGCTCTGTCCAGATAAAACGACAGGTTTTCCTGCACCATTGTGCTAATTTGCGATCAATTCTTCAGCCGGAGACTGCAGAACAGCGCTGATCTTGGCTCCGGAGGGACTCGTCTGAGTTTGGGGATTATGGACTCATCGCCCAAGGGTAGTTTGTTAAGAGTAGAGCGTGTTTTGAACTCAGATTAAGAGTATAGGTGGTGCACGGTGGGGGCAGAGCAAATTAATAGTATTCATGGTTTTTGTGTGGCCCCGCTTCAGTCAGAGGATGAGAAATCTGGAGGGTGCAATCTTCAGTGTGATAAATAGTTGAAAACACTGAGTCTGTGTGTGTGTGTGTGGGGTGGGCCATCACACAATGGAGGGCAAGATCTTTTAGGGTCCGAGACAAAAAAGGGATTTCAAGCATCAAAACAATGAACAGCTTTTGTAGATCAGAATGTGTCCTGTTTGATTTATTACTCTTTTTTTCCTGTGCAAAAAATAATGACTTTACAGAAGACATGCTTCACTGAATGATGAGAATTTGTACATTTATATCCAATTTTAGTGTTTGCATCTAGCTAAATTCTCAAAGGTGATGAAATATAATGCATGGTGTCTGTAAATACATTTATTTTAGCATTATAATCTGCACTAAATTCTCTTGTCTTAATAAGTTCAATTATATTCAGTTCATGTTTGTTTATTCAGCAGTTCTACAATGTAGATTGTGTCAAAGCAGCTTAAGTTCTAGTAAGTTCCAATAAATGTCTTTTTTTTAAAAGTTAAAAAGTTAATTAATAAAAAATAAGTTAAATAAGTCAATTTTATATTATGATTTTCATTGTTTTTGCTCAGACGCTACACAAGGCACATTCTGTGTGCTTCATATTTAAGATACACAGTTCAAGTCAGAATTATTCGCCCCCTTTGATTTTATTTTCTTTGTCAAACATTTCCCAAATGATGTTGAACAGAGCAAGGAAACGTTCACAGTATCTCCTCTAATGTTTGTTCCTCTGGAGAAAGTCTTATTTGTTTTATTTCAGCTAGAATAAAAGCAGTTCCTAATTTTTTTAACACCATTTTAAGCTCAATATTATTAGCCTCTTTAAGCTATTATTTTTCCCCCAATAGTCAACAGAACAAACCATCATTGTACAGTAACTTGCCTAATTACCCTAACCTGCCTAGTTGACCTAATTAACCTAGTTAAACCTTTAAATGTCACTTTAAGCTGTGTAGAAGTGTCTTGAAGAATATCTAGTCTAATGTTATTTACAGTCACCATGCCAAAGATAAAATAAATCAGTGATTAGAGAGGAGTTATTGAAACTATTATGATTAGAAATGAAAGAAATGAAAAGAAAGAAAGAAATCTGCTCTCCGTTAAACAGAAATTAAGGGAAAAAATAAACGAGGGGCGAATAAATCTGACTTCAACTGTATATTATGTCAAAACAAACTTTTATTTTTGATGTGTTTAATTGCCATTATTTATTTATAATCTAATAATTCTAGATATTAAATCTATTACTACACTGTAAAAAAATAAGTTAAATAAGTTAAGATGTTCATTATTTTTGCTCAGAAGCTACACAAGGCACATTCTGTGTGCTTCATATTTAGGATATACAGTTGAAGTCAGGATTATTAGCCCCATTTGAATTGTTTTTCTTTTTTAAACATTTCCCAAATGATGTTGAACAGAGCAAGGAAATGTTCACAGTATGTCTGATAATATTTTTTCTTCTGGAGAAAGTCTTATTTGTTTTATTTCAGCTAGAATAAAAGACCATTTTAAGCTCAATATTATTAGCCTCTTTAAGCTATTATTTTTCCCCCAATAGTCTACAGAACAAACCATCATTATACAGTAACTTGCCTAATTACCCTAACCTGCCTAGTTAACCTAATTACCCTAGTTAAGCCTTTAAAAGTCACTTTAAGTTGTATAGAAGTGTCTTGAACAATATCTAGTCTAATATTATTTACAGTCACCATGCCAAAGATAAAATAAATCAGTGATTAGAGATGAGTTATTAAAACTCAAAAAATAAAACAGGAGGGCTAATAGTTCTGACTTCAACTGTATTTTAATAAGTGGGATAAATAAGCTATTTTATGATTATGATTATTAAATTAAAAACATTTTATTTAATTATTTTTCTTATGTTTAATTGTTTTGTAGATCCAATGTTAAAAGATCTGTGTACATCTTTAAGGAAATGTTGGCATTAATGCAATAATCTGACAAAAATCTGTAGTCTTATCTCCAAGGAGAGCAGCTTGTGGATAGTTGCGTGTAACTGGGAAAAGTGCCGGTATAGTAAAACTATAATAAAGTCAGTGACTATTGGAGTATGAGTTGGTTTGTTTACCGGTTATCTTTAGTTTTTGTGAATCTCGTCTTGGCCTACAGCTCTTTGGTATACTCATTGTGTTTTTTTAAGTTGAGTTTTAGTCAGAACTCTTAGAATTCAATGGCACACATTTGCTGTGTACACTTTCAAAATGCTCTGTAGTTTTAACCCCACGTTGCATCCAGTATGGCCAAACCCAAATGTTGGTTACTATGTCATTTAATTATAGGTTTAAAAAATTAACCAATGATTGGGTTAAAAGGGCGACACGGTGGCGTAGTAGGTGCTGTCGCCTCACAGCAAGAAGGTCGCTGGTTCAAGCCTCGGATGGGTCAGTTGGCATTTCTGTGTGGAGTTTGCATGTTCTCCCTGTGTTGGTGTGGGTTTCCTCCGGGTGCTCCGGTTTCACAGTCCAAACACGTGTGAATTGGGTGACCTAAATTGTCTGTAGTGTATGTGTGTGAATGAGAATGTATGGATGTTTCCCAGTGATGGGTTGCAGCTGGAAGGGCATCCGCTATGTAAAACAAATGCTGGATAAGTTGGCGGTTCATTCCACTGTGGCGACCCCGGATTAATAAAGGGATCAAGCCAAAAAGAAAATGAATGAATGAATGATTGGGTTAAAACAACCCAGCATTATACTTGTGATCACTCTTAGTGAAACTGCAATAAAGCATTAGAAATGACTTTCCATCCAAATGAAGAAAATACTCATTTAAAGTAAATCCTAGTGTTTGTGAACTCTACAATAGCAAAATGGTTCAATCTGTTGCGATAACCCTATAGCTGCTATAGTAAAAAACTAAGGCCCCGTTTACACTAGTGCGTTTTCGTTTTAAAACGCATAAGTTTTGCTACGGTTACACCATTCGTCCACACTACGCCGGAGTTTTCAAGGCGCGAAAACGGAGCGTTTTGTAAACGCTGGAGAGGCCGTTTGCATTCTAAAGCGCTGCTGCTCCGTCTCAGTGTGGATGGGGGAAACGGAGACCTTTGAAAACGGAGGCGTGGCTGCTGAGATCCGCTACGTGATTGGGGCTTTGGGTCATTGCGTATCCTTCCCTTATTCGTCAAGCGCACATGACTATAACACCACCGGCAGACGGCAGACCAGCCTTCACTGTAAACACTGTATTTTCGATAGCCATGGATGTTTTATATTCATTTGTTACTTTAAGTAACAACTCGACCTCGTCGTCTGTCCACAAAAAGACCTCTCTTGCTTTCTGTACCATCGCGTTCATCGCTCAACCAGCGTTTGTTGACTAACAATAACCAAACGCCGAGCTAGACACGTGCTTCCTGTTTATACTTGAACGCGCATGCCCAGAGTGCGCAAATGGTCACGTAGCCAATCTCAGCAGCCACGCCTCTGTTTTCAGACGTCTCCGTTTCCCCCATCCACACTGAGACGCAGCAGCAGCGCTTTAGAATGAACACGGCCTCTGCAGCGTTTCCAAAACGCTCCGTTTTCAGCGCTGGAAAACTCCGGCGTAGTGTGGACGGATGGCGTAACCGTAGCAAAACTTATGCGTTTTAAAACGACCATGCACTAGTGTAAACGGGGCCTTAGTTTCCTCCGGGTGCTCCTGTTTCTCCCACAGTCCAAACACATGCGCTATAGGGGAATTGGATTGACTCAATTGGCTGTAGTGTGTGAGTGTGTGTGTGTGTGTGTGTAGTGGGTGTTTGCAGCTGGAAGGGCATCCGCTGTGTAAAACATATGCTGGAACAGTTGGCGGTTCATTCTGCTGTGGCGACCCCTAATATATAAGGGACTAAGCCGAAGATTATAAAGTATATACTAGTGTTTTTAAAGTCCTATAGTTTGTGTAGCCTGCTAAACACTAAAGTATTTACAGTTTATCAGTTCACACAGTATGCTGGAGGGCGCCACGGTGGCGTAGTGAGTAGCACGTTCGCCTCACAGCCAGAAGGTCGCTGGTTCGAGTCTCGGCTGGGTCACATTTCTGTGTGGAGTTTGCATGTTCTCCTGGTGTTGGTGTGGGTTTCCTCCGGGTGCTCCGGTTTCCCCCACAGTCCAAAGATATGCGGTGAATTGGGTTGGCTAAATTGTCCGGTGTGTATGTGTGTGAATGAGAATGTATGGATGTTTCCCAGAGATGGGTTGCAGCTGGAAGGGCATCCGCTGTGTAAAACAAATGCTGGATAAGTTGGTGGTTCATTCCGATGTGGCGACCCCGGATTAATAAAGGGACTAATCTGACAAGAAAATGAATGAATGAATGACAGTATGCTGGAGCATTCATTATCAAAGAGTTGTAAATGCAATATAGCTTACCACAGTATTTAATTTACTATAGTACCGATCAGCTGAAAAAAACAGCTTAAACCAGCCTAACCAGGCTGGGAGCCCAGAACCAACCTGGTCAAGCTGGTTTTAGCTGGTCATTTTCCAGCCTGACCAGCTAAGACCCCAGCTAACAGAGAACATTCCCAGAACAATCACTAACGTTCTTTAAAAGTTGTGAAAATGTTAGCACAGAACGTTATCAATGGAACTTTTTAGAATGTTCTTATAACGTTGTTAACGTTCTTGTAACGTTGTTAAAAAATGTTCTTAGAACAAAGTTTTTTGAAGGTCTTCAGGACGTTATTTGTACTTGATGAACGTTCTCATAATGTTGATGAAAAACGTTCTTATAACAAAGTTTTTGGAACGTCTTCATGAGGTTATTTGTACTTGAACGTTCTCATCGTTGGTTTTATGAACGTTTTAAGAACGTTATGCTAACCATAAAGAAACGTTCTTGCAACATTAAGCAAATTGGACATTTCAACGTTATTGGAACGTTCTTAGAATTTTGGTGGAAATTTAGGTTTTGAAAACATTGTAAGGACGTTCTGCTAACCATAAAAAAACATTCTAGCAACATTAAGCCAACTGGACATTTCAACATTCTCTGAACGTTACAGATAACGTTATGAGAACATTCTCACAACCTAAATTTGTTAGCTGGGACCAGGCTGGAAATAGCTGGAAACCAGCCTGGAATGGCCAAAAGTCCTCTAAAACCAGGCTGGTCAACCAGCTAAAACCAGCAAACCAGCCTAGACTGTTTAAGCTGTTTTTTTTTCAGCAGGGTTGTTGCTGCAACTCACATCTTTATCTAGTGGAAACTTTTACTCCAAAGGATCCGTCTCTTATATAGTATTTTTAAAACATACAGTAGTACAGTTAAACCTGTTGTAACTCTACATATGATTTTAAAAAACCAGAATAATAAATAATTACTCAAAAAACTGCAATCATCTACACAACTGCCTAGTTTGTGTAAGTGAGTAAAAACTAAAATATTAGAGTTTATCAGTTCACAGTATGCTGAAGAAAGCATTATCAAAGAGTTGTAAAGACTACAATACAGAATACACTTTACTATAGTACAGCTCAGCCTAATGTGATGCTGCAATATATTCACAGGTCTTTATCCAGTAAAACTTTCACTCCGAACAAAGGTTCCCGTCAATATGGTGAGCCGAGAAGCTTCTTCAACATTGCAATATCCACATTTGCATTCTTGAAGAAACGCAACGCCCGCGACACCGGCGCCGCTTTCTCGGTTTAATCTGCGATTTCACGGCGCTGAGAGCGGCTCGGGTCGCCATTATTGTTGCGGCCTGTCGTCGTTTAGCGGCGCTTTGCTTTTGTTAAGTGGCAGAGGACCTGGGCACGAGAGGGACCACTTCATTTGAAGGGGTGAAAAAGAGCAAGCTAAATGGAAGTGACAGCCTCTGAAAAATTCCTACCGGCAGCTGGGAGGATTTGACATGGCGAGCTCCCCCACCTCCGTCGGCCCCGTGACCCCGGTGCCTGGCACACGCACCTGCCGCTTCGAGGCGTGCTTTCTCCGGCGAGAGATTATCTTGGGGGGCGTGGTCCGGCCGAGCCGCCGTCAATGAAGGCCTGTGAAAACCCCCTTATGCGTGAAAGAGCCCCCATTCAGACGCTTTTGTTCAACACATTTTTTATGGGACAACATTGGCCATTATGAGGTTTCGAGATTTACATGGGACTCCATAGAGTGGTATAATCCTTTCAAGCAGCAAACGAATAAAAGTTTAAACCCGCTGTTTTCATATTTATTAGCTGGTTAAAGCAGACGAGGCAGCTGATCCCGCTTAAACCAACAGGCTTCAGTATGATGACTCTGGCAGATTAGTGCACTCAAGCAAAACTGAATCAAGTCATGATGTTTACCATCCATCCATCCATCTATCCATCTATCCATCTATTCATCTATCTATCTATCCATCCATCCATCATCTATCTATCTATCTATCTATCTATCTATCTATCTATCTATCTATC
>CAIGQQ010002327.1:542545-557632 GCA_903798035.1 Danio albolineatus | reverse complement strand
GTCAATGGCCTTTTTTCTCAAACATTACACAAAAATATTTTGTTTTGTGCTCGACAGAAGAAAGAAACTCAAAAGTTTACAACCACATAAGTATAAATAGTGAGAAAACGTACATTTGTGTGTGAACTGTCACTTTAATATTACATTGAACACCATATCTGTTACGAGTAATGTTAACACACTACAACATGAATGAATTCAGAGTAACATACACGGTTAATTGCTTATTTTTAGAGCAAATACACACCCCATGATACCATATAATAAATATAAATCCAACAAATTCTGAATATGGCTGAACTAAAGTGTGTAAAACTCCTCGTTTTGGCCTTTCTTGACAAAGAACAGGATGAATAGCTAACGTAAGCAGGCTAGCTAGCTAAACACAAATATAACCTGCTAAATTGATTCAAAATCGATACCAGCTGCTGGTTAAACTAGTCGTTAACTTGTAATACACCACATGTAGTCATTTCTATGTATTTTGTTAATAATTTCTAATTATTGTGATGTGCTATAACGTTACGTTACCCGCTCTGAAAGGACGGAGCTCATCTTTGTGGGTCGACTCTTGAGTTTTTAATCGGCACAAAACCACATCAATCGTTCGAGACACGACGTATAAAGTAAATAACACAATCTTAATATTCAAATCCTCATTAAATTAAACTATTAATGTTATTTTTACAGTGCCAAACGCGTACGCGTCCATCTCCCGCCCGACGGTGCTAACTGAATTGAACGTCAGCCTTCGCGCGCTGAGCTCGAGCGCTTTTCTTTAACTGCCTACGTCAGTCTTTTTGAGCTTCGCTATTGGTCAAACGGTTGTTGTGCGCTCTTGCGCTGCGCTGATTGGATGGAAGGGTCAGCGCTGAAACGCCAATACAGCATCCGATTGGTCAACGCTGACTGCAAATGGACAACAACAGAAGGACAGGATATCTTCACATCACATTAAAGGGATAGTTCACTCAAAACTATTAATTTACTCACTATTTACTCACCTTCGAGTAGTTTCAAATCGTTAAGCCATATATGACAGCTTCTGTTAAACATAAAAGAAGATATTTTATATGAAATAGGGGAAAAAAACATTGAATGCTATAGTAGGGAAAACAAATACTATAGAAGTCAATGGTTACAGGATTTCTGCTTTTAATATATATATATAATTATACATATAATTATTATTACTTGAACTGACAATACAAGAACAATATAACAAAGTTCAAGAGATCAGAGATACATCTTAAACACGGTCGATAATATACATATTCATAAGAAAAAAACAAAAAAAAAACAACAACATACAAATACAAAAATATCATCAGACAGAAAGGACTAACAGAAGTATAGTATTAATAATACTGGGTTAATAAAAGGCCGCCATATTTCTAATAACATTTACTCGATTATGCTGATTCTATTCATTCAAATGGTCTCATTCTTTTTCTCGGTTTTTACAAAGCCTTTGATACGATTGAGCACCAGTTTTTGTTTAAAGCATTGAGGTTATTTGGATTTGGGGATACTTTTGTTAACACTATGGCTATGTTTTATAAAGGAATCAATAGTTCAGTGATCGTTAATTTTAATACTTCTAATAGATTTGATATTTTGTGTGGTATAAGGTAACTTTATTAGTTACAGAGTTGCTATCCTTAAGCATTGTGCATAATCTAGATTTGAAGGGAATTTCTGTTTTTGGGAGGGAGATTAAGATTTCACAATTGGCAGATGACACCAGTTTGTTTCTAAAAGATGACTCAAATGTATCAAAGGCTTTAAATTTAATTTCTGACTTCTCATGTGCTTCTGGTCTAAAGTTGAATATCTCCAAATGTGAGATAATGCCTGTTCATGATTTGAATTATGAATATATAGAAGATATACCTGTTAAATCCACAATTAAATATCTAGGTATTTATATTACTAAAAATCCTTTAGCAAGACAGCACTTAAATGTTTTGTCTAGGATCAGTAAATCTAAAAATATTCTTAATTCTTGGCTACAACAGGACCTATCATTGTATGGAAGAGTTTTTTTGTCCAAGGCAGAGGGTCTTTCTCATTTTGTATATCCGACTTTATCTTTATTTGTTGAGAATAAAATTGCCAAAGAAATTAATACTGTATTTAAAAAATATATATATATTCTTTTGTTTTTAAAGGAGGAAATAATGTCACAAGTTAATGATGATGACAATATTAATTTTTGGGTAAACCAGCCCCTTTAAATATATCAGTAATGTAAGTTATCATGCATAATGTAATATCATGCCTAATGTAAGTTACATATAAAGAGAAAGATAAAAATATCCATTTACATTTAACCATTTATCAGAGCCTTTATCCAAAGCAGTGGTGGAAAGAGTACTGAAAAATCATACTCTAGTAAAAGTACCATTACTTGCCTAAAAATGTAGTGTGAGTAGAGTAAAAGTATCTGCTGTAAATATTACTCAGAGTATGAGTAAAAAGTAGCCCTTTCAAAAGTACTCAAGAGTAGTGAGTAGTGAGTATTACGTTGTTAAAAGCTGATGCGTTTGCATGTAATTTGTGCATGTGTGTGTAAACGTAACATGCAACAACGAGTTATTGCCCAGCAAGCACACAACGTCATAAGACATTTATATTAGGTTAGATTTTAGTTGTGATGTCAGGTGACCAAAATTAAATGTCTATCCAGCGTCTAAGGATGATGTTACTTTGTTGTCCAATAGCGACGTTGATATTTGGTTGATTTTAAATTGTGTTGGAAAGTGACCAAAATCCAACGTCGAGCCGACATCTTAAACCACCATCATATTGAAAATACTTTCAAATACTGACATTTATTCAGATATGGCAACCAAAATCCAACGTCTGAAAGACATCATAGTGGTAACGTTCAACAACGTCAAGCTGTAACATCATTAGATGTTGGTTTTAGGTTGGACATTGGACATTTACATCGGCCTGACGTTGGGTTCTGACGTCAAGCTGATTTTCATTTCCAAACAAAATGCAACATCCCCATGACATTAGGATACAACGTCAAACATCTTGTGCCTGCTGGCTGTTTAAGGCCATTTTGGTCATCAGACAGCAAACATCCGTCATCTTCTCATCAGTGACATGCATCTAAACAGTCTCTGGGTCAATGCATGTAAAGATTTTGGACATCTTCCTGGACATGTGCAATGCTTCCAAACAGTTGGCTGCAATTGACCCTTCGCTAAACCACACCCAAAAACTGCCACACACCAATCGTGGCTTAGCAACTGTAGCTACGTGCAGGAGTTCTGTCAAGCTTTAGAGTGAGGGAAACAAGCCAAAGCATTGTGCAAATAGATTGTGCAAATCTGATACCCGGTATCCTAAAAGTTTGGACAGGGTGGTGGAATTTTTTTCGCTTTTCAAAATCTAAAACCCAGAGGGGGAAATGCCAGCGTGGATCAAGCTCTGTAAGGGGCGCTAAAGGAGCGGAGTTTTGTGTTCGATATTCCTGACACTTTCAGTGATAGACGGCAATAACTCACACACCTCTTACTCTAAAAAGATCTAAACTGTGTTTCCTACAACAATACAAAGCAGGTTATGTTTCACAGCTGTCTTTTTCTTTTTTGCTCGATATTATGAGCACTGCTCCGTTTAAGCTCTCACCATAGTAGTCAATCTATCAGGTTTTTTGGCTAAAAAGAAAAAGAGAAATCACGGTTTAATTAGTTGCTGTTGAATGGTCAGCGTATGAGGCGGCTGAGCTAACCTAGCTTCAATTTTGATTAAATTATTTTCTAATCGGTTGCATATTATGTTGTAAATATACCCCTGTAATTTATACTGCAGTCCTTTTTTTGTCTGGCTTTCTCAGATATCTCACCTGTTCGCCAAAAATGACTAATAATATCCCTGGCAATGTCTGACACCGGCGCATACATGTTGTAATAGACGTGCCAGGCACAAAAGTTTGACAGGCGTAGTAACAGTAACTAAGGAGGGCGGGGCTTAGCGAAGGGTCAATTATAAATCGCCCATGTTATGAGGTAGTTCATTATGAAGCTATTTACCTTCTATGTGTGATTTGATTGAATAGGATCACAGGACGGATTTTTCTAATCCCGATAGACAAGAAAAAAGTAGTGACTGCAGGTTGAAGGAAAGTAGTGGAGTAAAAGTACAGATACTGCACTAAAAATGTACTCATAGGAGAGTAAAAGTACACATTTATAAAACGACTTCGTAAATTACAATTTCTGAGAAAAACTACTTAATTACTGTAATTTGAGTATTTGTAATTAGTTACTTTACACCACTGATCCAAAGTAACACAAATGACAACAAAAGAAACAACGGATAGATCAGAAAACAGATTAGAAAGTGCTTTCTTTCCAACAAAAGAGAGAGGCTGATAAATAAAAACAGTATATAGAAAGTGAGAGGACTGATTCATTTTAATAGATAGAAATAATAGATAGATAATAGCTAAAAAGTTTCCCGGTGATGGGTTGCAGCTGGAAGGGCATCTGCTGCATAAAACAAATGCTGGATAAGTTGGCGGTTCATTCCACTGTGGCGACCCCAGATTAATTAAGAGACTAAGCCGAAAAGAAAATGAACGAATTAATGAATGAATAGCTATAAAGGAAAATCGAGTGTTAACAATAAAAAAAAAAACCTAAACTATTGACAATACTTCATAACGAGTAAAGACTAAATCAATCAAAAGCAACAAAAGAGCAATAGTCGCAGTTGGTCAAACAAGGGTTTTATGGAGCAGAGAAGAACAGAACGTAACATAAGAATATAAAAGCTATTAAATGTTTGCATTTTAAAGAGGCAACTCACCCAAAACCTTTAACTCTGTCATCATTTACTTACCTATCACTTGTTTAAATCATATATGAGTTTCTTTCTTCTGTTCAACAATGCCAGTAGCTGTAACCCATTGACTTACAATTTTATTTCCTACTATGGAAGTCAGTGGGAAACCAGCATTCTTCAAAATATCTTCTTTTTTAACAGAAGAAACCACATAATGAATGATAGGTTAAATTAAGATTTTGGGTGAAATAACCCTTTAAGTCATTTCTTGAGAATGTCTAAAGCAGGTCAGGGCTATTCAATTAGTTTGTCACGGGGGCCAGTTCATGAAGAGCATCTCAAATGAGGGGCCAAAAAGATATGACTTGCAATATAAGTGATGACAACAGCAACATAAGAGCCCATATGCTGTATTTTTGCTCCTTAAGACACAGACGTTGGCTTTTTCTACATTAAAATGTTAATATGTTGTGTTTTGCAACTACATAACATCACTGCATTGTACAACGTGGCTTTTTTTTTTACAAACATATTCAAATGTTGTATTTCGAAGCACAACAAAATCAGTGTATTGCTCAAGTAGGCTTCTTCTACATATAAACACATTCATATGCTGTGTTTTAAACTGCACAACAATTAGGGATGCAACAATTATAGAATTTGGTTGTACGATTATAGCCTGAAGAATAATCATGGTTTCACTATTATCACGATTATTGTGCCTTTATTAAATTCAAAAGACTACTAGTTTAGAAAATCACAAGAAAACTGCTTATATTTTAAAGTGTTGTTTATTGCTGAACAATGAATAAATAAATAAAAATAAGAATAAATAAAAATAGTATTTGTCTAATTTAAATTTAAGCTATATATTAGCTAAGAATTTTTAAGGAACTGTTGTTATTATCTACGTTCATGCATACATAATCATTTTAATAATTTGTAATAATTCGTCTAACGTATCTTGTCCAACGAAAAGACGTAATATGTGAATGGCCAGCTGCTATAGCCTTGTATTAGCCTGCGGATTAGCCTCGGTATAAGCTCGGAACTTTAAACTAGCACACAGTCGGCATAACTTTGTTTAGTTGCAGCAGTTTTGCTCCGTGCATCAGAAACGCGGCATTGAGAAGCCTTTACGATTAATCAACCGTAATGAATTTAAGCGCAGTTATAGTGAAAATATTAATGATATCAGCGCATTGTACTAAAGGCCTTTTCTACAAACATATCCAAATGTTTTCTGATGTCCGCGCCACTTAATGTCAGGTGACTCACTCTCTGCGCAGCCTTCACCTGCAGCTCGTGCTGTATTGAACAGACACATGTCACTTCATGCGGCCGTTTTTCCACTGAACTAAATTTATTTTTGATGTCTTGGTCACACTATTTGAAGGGCCGGAATAAATAGTCTTGGGAGCCGGGTTCAGTCTGAGGGACGCCAATCGCAGCCTTGGTCTAAAGACTCTTAAAAGCTGATTGGGTCAAACTGAAGAGGACTTTCCACCAGGAGGAAACAGTAATTTTGAGACTTTTAGGGATGACACCAACAGAACACAGGCTTCTTATGTGCATATACTGTAAGTGTGGATGTAGAACCAGTGGTCATTTTCCAGCAAAGCATCAGTGCCTTAAAGCAACAACTGGAAGCCAGTGAAAATTGGTGACATCAGATGCTCATTGTGGTTCATTAAAGTAAGAGTTCACCCAAAAATGATCATTTCTTCACCATTTACTCACACAAAAGAGTGGTGTTAAACTTATCGATTTCTTTCTTTTGCCAAATGCAAAACATTTTCTGTAGGATGATATAAAGTTGTCCTCCAAAGTTAAGGAACAAAAACACTATGAAGGCCAATGACTGTTACTTCCTTTAGTCCAGGGGTGCCCAAACTCTTTCGGATGGAAAGCCAAAAACCAAATATCATTGAGAGCCGTGGGCCAAAGATAAATATACTAAACTATTTTACATTAAAGTTGCCATGGGTAATTTCATTCATTTTCATGTCGGCTTAGTCCCTTTATTAATCTGGGGTCACCACAGCGGAATGAACCGCCAACTTATCTAGCATTTGTTTTACGCAGCGGATGCCCTTCCAGCCGCAACCCATCTCTGGGAAAGGGTAATTTCATAATTTAACAAAATTTCAAAATAAATAGAAAACATTACTTTAAATTGCATTAGCTAATGCACTTTAACTTTTTAAATGATAACTTGTTGCAATAAAAACATAAACAATCACATGTATAACACAGTGGAGTTCAATACTGAATACAACAGTCAAGCAGAATCTGCCTTTGCCTTGAATTGCTCACTAGTCTCCACATTGTCGGGTGACAGTATGTACATTTAAACAAAATCTGATTCATTTACACCATTTCATTGAAACATTTCATTTCAGTTAGCTTTTAACAATAAAACAAAAAAAGGGTTACGTTAAATTTAAATTGACAATCTTGAAAGAATTCCCATTATTCTCCCTCTCTTCTCAGATGTTCATTGTGGTTCATTAAAGTGAGAGTTCACCCAAAAATGATAATTTCTTCACTGTTTACTCACACAAAAGTGGTGTTCAACTTATCGTTTTCTTTCTCTTGCCAAACACAAAACAATTTCTGTAGGATGATATAAAGTTGGCCTCTAAAATAAAGGAACAAAAACACTATGAAGGCCAATGACTGTTACTTCCTTTGGTCCAGGGGTGCCCAAACACTTTCGTATGGAAAGCCAAAAACCAAATATCATTGAGAGCCATAGGTCAAAGATAAACATACCAAACTATTTTACATTAATGTCGCCATGGGTAATTTCATAATTTATTTAATAAAATTTCAAAATAAATAGAAAATATTACTTTAAATTGCATTAGCTAATGCACTTTAACCTTTTAAATGATAACTTGTTGCAATAAAAACATAAACAATCACATGTATAACACAGTGGAGTTCAATACTGAATACAATAGTCAAGCAAAATCTGCATTTGCCTTGAATTGCTCACTAGTCTCCACATTGTCGGGTGACAGTATGTACATTTAAACTAAATCTGATTCATTGAAACATTTCATTTCAGTTAGCTTTTAACAATAAAACAAAAAAGGTTATATTAAATTTAAATTGACAATCTTGAAAGGATTCCCATTATTCTCCCTCTCAGATGGAATGGTGGGCAAAATTAAAGTTTACCATGGGCCAACTTTGGCCCACAGGCCATAGTTTGGGCATATCTACTTGAGTCAATATTTCATTATTTGTGTTCAACAGAAGAAATAAACTCAAAAAGGGTTGTAACAAGTGGAGGATAAGTAAATTAAGACAGATTATTATTACAATTATTTTTTGGAAGGGGGGGGGGGGGGGGGGGTGTATTTAGGGGTGAATTCTCTTCAAATACCATGCCAGTGATTTAATAGCACTGGTTAGAAGGCCTGCCAAGACGCCATTGCAATAGGAATTGCACAGTACTGGAAGTGTGTAATCTTCCTAAAACTACCACTAAATTTGCCAGATTGGGCTGTTCTAACAAATCTGTAAAGTTCAACAGCCCATTAAACACAACCTCAAGGTTATTCCTGCATTAAGTCACCAAATGAAAATGGATAAGTTGTGATGAACATATGCTAATCAATACCACATGGTGCACAATTGTGTCTCCAACTTTTTTTGGCAAATTAGCGAAATCTGTTTTTACATTTTTGTTTGCCATTTCGCTGCAAGTTTTCGACCTGAAACCATTGTGCATCCTGCCCACTCAGCACAGAAATATTCAGCAAGTCCTAGTGACCATGTGTATTTTTTTTGTCTGTGGTTATCTCGGTGCCCCTGGGCCCTTGCCAATATGCCCATGTTTAATGTGCCTGTGAGGATGATGCATTGGGTGGTCTGAAATCACAAGAAATTCAATCTTTGTAAGGCTAAACTGAAATGTGTGTAAAGTAAAGGTTAGAAACGTCTGTCAGATTAAGAGAGGTGTTTAGTACTATTCAAAGGCTGTGTTTCTGAATAAATGTCCATACACACTAAAAAATTCGAGGTTATTTTTTTTCTACCCAAATGTTGGGTTGAACCTGTTTTTGTTTTTTTTATTTGGTTAATGATTTTAAAAGAAAGCTAAAAATTTAATTTGAAAAATAACCTATTAATTAAGTCAAACGAACCTGTTATTCAAGTAAAAATAACCAATTATTGGGTAGAAAAAAACAACAACCCATTTTTGGGGTTAAAATAATAACCCAATTACTTGGGTTAATTTAACCCCTGATGTGTTCTGTCCAACATTTACCCAGCAATAGGGTTAAAAAAAACACCCAATTTGGGTGGTTTTTAACACTGTGTTTTTTTAGAGTGTGTGTGTGTGTGTGTGTGTGTGTGTGTGTGTGTGTATGGGTGTTTCCCAGTACTGTGTTGCAGCTGAAAGGGCATCCGCTGTGTGTGAATAAAGGGACTAAGCTGAAGCAAAATGAATGAATGAATCATCATAACCTGAAATTGGGTAGTTTTTGGGTTGTGCTATGTAACCCAAACTTGGGTTATTTTCTGGGTAATAATTTCTAAGACCTTAATAAATGCAACCCTAGCACCACACAGGCACATCGACCCAGCTCCTTGGGTCAAATCAACTCCCAGCAGGGGCTAACTGCGATGCCACATTAATATATTATTATTATAAATGTTTACGAGCAACCCATAAATATGAAACGAGTTGTTTTAAATGCAGTTCATGATTTGTATGTAGTTGTGTGTGATCTCTGAGGTAAATTTACAGAGTGTGATGTGCTGAACACATGTAACGGAACAAAATATGAATAAAGCTAATACAATATTCACCTGTTTGTTTTTATGTGGTTAATGATTTTAAAAGAAAGATAAAAATTACATTTGAAAATATAACCTGTTAATTAAGTCAAACTAACCTGTTATTTAAGTAAAAAATAACCAATTATTGGGTAAAAAACAAAACATTTTTTGGGGTTAAAAATAATAATCCAATTACTTGGGTTAATTTAACCCCTGATGTGTTCTGTCCTATATTTACCCAGCAATAGGGTTAAAAACAACCCAATTTGGGTAGTTTTTAACACTGTGTTTTTTAGTGTGTGTGTGTGTGTGTGTGTGTGAAAATGAGTGTGTATGGGTGTTTCCCAGTACTGTGTTGCAGCTGGAAGGGCATCCGCTGTGTGAATAAAGCCACTAAGGTGAAGCAAAATGAATGAATGAATCATCATAACCTGAAATTGGGTCAAATACATAAAAACTAAACACTGGGTTAATACACACAAAAAAAATCTGGGGTTATTTTTTCTACCCAAATGTTGGGTTAAGGCATTTGGGTAATTTTTGGGGGGTAATTTTCAGAGTCTTGGGTAGTTTTTGGGTTGTGCTATGTAACCCAAACTTGGTTTTTTTTTCTGGGTAATCATTTCTAAGTCCTGAATCAATGCAACCCAGCTCCTTGGGTCAAATCAACTCCCAGCAGGGGCTGACTGCGATGCCACATAAATATATTATTATTATAAATGTTTACGGGCGACCCATAAATATGAAACGAATTGTTTTAAATGCAGTTATTGGATTAAAATGCAGTCATATAATTATTTAGCACCATTAAGCAATTGTTTGATATATTTGTTTATTATTCATAATTGACTACATAATCCCCAATTTTAGATTATTTCAAATAAGCATGTTTTTTTTTTTGCATTAAAAATATCAGATAAACTATTCGCATCGATGGATTTGCTCTTGAGTGTTTGGTCTAGATTTACCCAGCAATAGGGTTAAAAACAACCCAATTTGGGTAGTTTTTAACACTGTGTTTTTTAGAGTGTAGTGATCCCATATATTTCCAGAATAAAATATCAGCAAATTTCAGTGTGCTTATTGTAAACAGCTGCATATAGAGAGGAAAAGGCCACCCTCACCGTCCTGAGTGTTTGTCAATCCACAAACCAACACACGTGCTGAATGTCACTTACAACTCAAATCAGCAGGCGAGCAGCAGACTTTTCCCGGATTTAGATGATCAACTGAACAAGCACTAATTTCACGGACATAAGCCGCTCCTAAAATTAAATTATGTAAGGCAGCTTGATGAGTATGTGGATCCGCGCAGTGCCTCCTCACCGGCCAAACCTTTATCATTTTCCCCGTGCGCGTCCACCAACCGAATGTCGCGTCCCCGCGCATGCGCCCTTACAAATCCCATGGATCTGCTTTAAATCACTCAGAAGACAACGCAGGCAGAGCTGCACATCTACGCATCCCTTCCATTTCTTAAATTAGCCACCTTAAGCTTCGAGATACCGCCCCCAATTTCAGTGTCGGTACGGAGCCGCCAGGCCGGGACAGAGACGGAGAGAGAGCCCTCGGCCATGGAAGCGCTCGGACCCGGTAAGTGCTGAAAATAAGCCGAGTGACAGCGCAGCGCGGGCCGTTGCGCCGCTCACTAGGGCCCGCGGTCGAGCGCTGTTTAGGCCTCGACGGAAAAAACGAAAACAAGCCCTCTATCACGCCGCACTCGCTTGTCAAACCCGTCGTAACACCACAGAGCTGTCGATAATCGTGTTATATTCTCAACAACGAGTGTGTGAGACGCCAACAAGTGTTTGTTTATCAGTGAATGAGCGAGCTCAGTGCGGAAGACAGGACGGCATTGTGTGGGGATTTAACCACACGCATCTTCCTTCCGCGTCTGCCCCAAACAACCATGCGTATTAAAAACACCACCTTTATTTTTAAAATAATCATTTTTGTTCGACTGTTTGTTCGTTGGACGTTTATAAATATCGTTATTGATTTGCTGCGCGAGCTCGAGACGCTAATAGAACGCGCGTGCGTGTGCTGGAGTGTAAACGCGCGCGGATGTGTTGATTTTTATTGTTGGCGCTTTGTGTGATGCCCATGTGCGTTTGTTTATTCCCAAATGCTCCCCATGCCAGAGGATAATGGTTGACAGGACTTTAAGCGCCTCTGTCACGTACATCACTCCACGCATAGCCAAAAACCCAAGCCGCTCGACTGTAAATGAACTCGCTGACCTTTGACAAATGATGATCTCCCGTCGTGATATGCATGATAATTAAGACATGCTTGTACATTTATCATCGTTTCTGAGAGCTCAACAGCTCAAACTGTCTTTATTAAAAACCTATGGTTTCTTTGCTGCACATAATGCATCCATGCTTGAGTAAAGTTAGCCTCACTCTCACCTTAAAGTGCTTTCTACACTCTCAGAAAAAAGGTGCACGATGGTACAAATAATGCTCCTTGAGGAACAGTTTTGTACCTTTTGTAAAAATTGTACCTTATATAGTGCTGAAAAGACCTCTTATGATACTGTTCTGTGCGTTTTATGGTACAACTGAAATGAAGATACACAACTGTTCTCATATAAAAGGTACAGAAGTGTTGAACAACTCCTTCTTTATTACAGTATCTGTGAAAATAAATATGACTGGAAAGGCAAAGTGATTTTTTTATGAATAATTTCCATATTGAAACAAGAATCATCATTTAAAAGTATATGTTTAAATTAGGGCTGTCCAAGAATTAATCGTGATTAATCACATCCAAAATAAAAGTTTAACATAATATTTGTGTGTGTACTGTGTATATTTTATTATGAATATATAAATACACACATGCATATACTTGATAAAATGTTGGTTTATATTTAGACATATAAAAAAATATATGGGGCGCCACGGTGGCGCGTGAGTAGCACATTCGCCTCACAGCAAGAAGGTCGCTGGTTCGATCCCCGGTTGGGGCAGGTCCCGGTTGGGCCAGTTGGCATTTCTGTGTGGAGTCTGCATGTTCTCCCCGTGGTTGCGTGGGTTTCCTCCGGGTGCTCCGGTTTCCAGACCCTGGATTAATAAAGGGACTAAGCCGAAAAGAAAATGAATGAATGAAAAAAATATATGTGTATGACACAAATTTTAAATTTGAATATGATGTAACTACTTTGTAACTTTTTATATATAGTTTTGGCTTCTATGAATGTGTTTATCACATATACATAATAAATGTATATAACACACACACATATTATGTCAAAACAAACTTTTATTTTGGATGTGATTAATCACGATTAATTTTTAGACAGCCCTAGTTTAAATATAAACATACATTTTTAGTCCTATAATACAATAATACAAAACAACTGGTAAAACATAAAACTATAGGTATTGTAAACTAAACATTTAAGGCATTTTAATAAATGGTAAGCATTTTTGACACTGTTAAGGTACAGAGTGCCTTGTCACTGTGGTGGTGCCTTTCACAAAGTATACAATATTGTATCTGCAGGTTTTTTAAAACAAAGGTACATTTTGGTTTCCCATGGTACAAATCATCACCTTAAAAGGTACAAATTTGTTTCCTTTCTTAAGGTACAATACTGTCCCATAAAAAGGTGCTGCCCCAGTGACAAGGGTTTGTACCTTCTTTGGTACAACATTGTACCATTTTTTTCTGAGAGTGTAGGATCAGATCTGTTGTCTGTAATCACTTCTGTTTATTGGAGAGTTGAGCCAGCCTCGTAAATGGCTCTTAATTAGTGCTTTGATACCGAGCACACTTCATAAGGAGAATAATAGGATGTGTGGTGTAGCTCTGTTTGAATTTATCTGGTTAAAAATAACAATTACGTTTTTGCCAATGTTTGCTTTATAGAAGTGATAATTGCCATTGGAGTGTTTGCTAAAATGACAATTGTGTTTGCATTGGCTTTATTTAAAATGGTGCACTGACTGTGGCTTCAAGTGTTTTGTGGTCGCGCCAACCAACATCAGCACAGCGTTTTGACTTATACGTTTATGAATTAATTAACCCTAATTAAACTACACGTCTAGTCTTATTGGATTAAAATGCAGTAATATAATTATTCAGCACCATTAAGCAATTGTTTGATATACTGGTTTATTATTCATAATTGACTACATAATCCCCAATTTTAGAATATTTCAAGTAAGCATGTTTTTTTTTTGCATTTAAAATATCAGTTAAACTATTTGCATCGATGGATTTGCTCTTGAGTGTTTGGACTCTCAGTAGTGAATATTAGACCACACCGAACTAGGCATGGGCCGGTAAAAGATTCTGACGGTATGATAACCTTGGATAAAAATTTCACGGTATGACAGTATTGTAGTTACTGCACTAAAATATATTCTTTTTAAATGTCTGGCTAAAAAACAAAACCTTTTTCCCCTTTGAACACAATATATTTTATTTTGAGAAACATTTAAAGTATATTAGGGCAGTAAACATGTCAGGCTAAATAATTCAAGTGAATCGTTGACTTCTGTTGTCTTCATTTGTTTCAAAAACACAGATGTCTTTACAATTTACACCTAAAAAAACGAAGAAAAACAAATGTAAATAAAAAAAAATCTTACACATACCTCAGGAACGGTATAGCAGAAAATTTGGGCGGTATGAAAACCTTGACTTTTCCATACCGCGGTATACCTTAAAAACGGTTATCCTAATTGATTGTAATCCTCAATTTTAGAATATTTCAAATTAGCATGTTTTTTTTTGCATTAATATCAGTTAAACTATTCCCATCGATGGATTTGCTCTTGAGTGTTTGGACTCTCAGAAGTGAATATTAGACCACACTGAACTAGGCATGGGCTGGTATAAGATTCTGACGGTATGATAACCTTGGATAAAAATTTCACGGTATGACAGTATTGTAGTTACTGCTTTAAAATATATTCTTTTTAAATGTCTGGCTAAAAAACAAAACCTTTTTCCCCTTTGAACACAATATATTTTATTTTGAGAAACATTCAAAATATTTCGGGGCAGTAAACCTGTCAGGCTAAATAATTCAGGTGAATCATTGACTTCTGTTGTCTTCATTTGTTTCAAAAACAGACTTCTTTACAATTTACACCTAAAAAAACTATGAAAAAAATTGTAAATAAAAAAAATCTTACTCATACCTTAGGAACGGTATAGCAGAAAATTTGGGCGGTATGAAAACCTTGATTATGTACCGCGGTATACCTTGAAACTGGTTATCATCCCATGCCTATTCCTAATTGTTTGTAATCCTCAATTTTAGAATATTTCAAATAAGCATGTTTTTTTTGCATTAATATCAGTTAAACTATTCGCATTGATGGATTTGCTCTTGAGTGTTTGGACTCTCAGTTGTGAATATTAAACCACACTGAACTAGGCATGGGCCGGTATAATCTGATTCTGACGGCATGATAACCTTGGATAAAAAGATCACGGTTTCACAGTATCACGGTATTGTGATTACTGCTT
>CAIGQQ010002327.1:519493-535045 GCA_903798035.1 Danio albolineatus | reverse complement strand
ATATTTGTCGGTTAGAGGAGACTACAATTTTCTTGACGACAATTTTCGCTTGATGGACGAAAAGGTGTTTGGCTGATTCTTTCCTGAACTTGCCTGCGAGTGTGCCTTTTCAGACCACTCGTCCCTGAATCACTGTGTACTTGACTGAGATTAAGCATGTTTTACAAGCAGCATACGACGTGCTATCACCGTCACAGTTTACTCTCATGAACTTCACTAATATTTCCAACTTCCCGAGTAGTTCTGTTCATTATTGGACATCATTAGTTCTGACTTACCGTTGCAAATACATTTTTACCACATCACTTACTCCGCGGACGTTAGCTCCTTCCAGCCCTGATGGCTTCTGGGTCGTGTTGTTCTTTTTTAATTGCCTTACATTGTAATCATATTAAAAGGAAACTACAAAAATGGCGGTGCATTTTCTTTCTTTTTTGTTATCTCCGTATTAGTTGATTCCCGCTTCCGTTAACTATTTAATCCTGTACTGTCCCAATCCCGTGATTAAAAGCAAAGATAACTCCCATCCCACGGGAATCCTGTGACCTGTGTGATTCCCGAAAAACTGTCATCCTCTAATGGTCATGAAGCTCTTAGAATGAATGTCTTACGTCCACCAATGCATTCGTTTATTTAATACAATCGCAAGATTTGCTGTAATGTAATCGCATAGGCTGACATCGCGATTGCGATATGATTAATCGTGTAACACTACAGTGGGGGGAAAATTAATTGTGATTTTTACATTTGTGATCGGTTTTATTCCACAGGGAGGTTGTGGACACAATGGTGAGACATTTTAAGATGCAGATCTTTGGGGACCGGCAGCCTGGATATGATGGAAAGAGAAACATGTACACGGCACATCCGCTACCCATCGGGAGGGACAGGGTAAAGCATGAACTAATACTTATTTATTTATTTTTATTTACTTACTTGCTTTTCCCACAAATGTTGAATAATAAAAGTAAAGGGATAATTCACCCAAAAATGTCAAGTGTCATCATTTACTCGATTCCACTTGTTCCAAACCTGTTGAACACAAAGATAAACAGAAAAATGCTGGGAAAAAAACATTTGATTTAATTTGTGTTATTACTATGGATGTCAATAAAAAGAATTTTTAAATATGGTTGAGTTGTCCCTTTAAACCTGGGTGGGAGAATAAAAAAAAAAAAAAAAAAAAAAAAAAAAAAAAAAAAATGCATAATGGTTGATTCTTCAGTGATTCTGGAGATCTAAGAATGCAATATTTTTCCACCCACTGCTAGTGTTAAAGCTGCTTTTACAGTGAGCTCTCTCGCTGTGTGCTGCAGGTGGATCTGGAGGTGACGCTGCCGGGTGAAGGGAAGGATCAGACCTTTAAGGTGTCTCTGCAGTGGGTGTCAGTGGTCAGTCTGCAGATGCTTCTAGAAGCTCTGTCTGGTCACCTGAACGAGGTGCCGGAGGATTCGGTTCAGGCTCTGGACGTCATCACTCGTCACCTGCCTTCCATGCGGTGAGATGAAAACACAGCTTGGTTGCAGGGGTGCCATCTTCATACAGCTTCATGACTGTACATAACAAGTAGCATAATGTAATAAGAAAATATCAGTTTGCAACATCAAGCGGCAGAGCGAACGTTTTTTTTAAAGGGCCACGAAACCCCCAGTCTCAGCGTGGTGTTTTCACACCTCTATTTTGGAAAAGCTCAGGAAAGTGGGCGTGTCCAGCTCTGTTTAGGTGGGCGTGTCGGGGAAGGAGAAAGAGGGAAGGTTTTGCATATAAATGGGAGTTTCCATTTGTGCACGCGCTGATGTTCAAACAAACACACAGACACAGGGGGAAAAAGACAGACTGTTTTTACATGGACGTCAGTCATCTAATTTTTTGCCAAATTATTAATTTGTAGACTTTAACTGCAGTTTGGAACTTTAACGTTTATTCACGAACATTTCCTGCGTGTCCCCCGTGACAAACCAGAATGTTAAATGTTAGTGACTGCTGAAGGAGTACAGATTTAATGGAGTATTTGAAACGCACGCTGTATTTCAGGGAAATAAATCCTCAGCATTTCTCGGTAACTAGATGCACTCGGTAGGTAGCGTCAGAAAGCCCTGTGTGTGTGTATAGACTAATCTGTCACTAAATGCAGCGAAAATTCTACACGACAGTAATCGTTTGATTAAGATGTTTACACTTTACACGGATCTTTCAGTCTATAATACTGTAGTGATGTTCACCTGCTGTAAACTCGTAAACAATTCTAATCATTTAACTAAGGTCTGTGTTTAAACACTGGAAGAGTCTTGCAGACGAAACCAACTAACTTTGCCATCTTCATAAACAAACAAACACCACTAAACGCCTACTTACCGATCGGGTGACAAGACAATGAACACCAACTGGAGCCGTGTATTTTTTAAAAGGAGACGAGCGGCAAAACCGGATTTCACCATTTCCAGATGCAAAAAGCTGTCTGGTAAAAATGGACCGGAATTTCAAACCAAATTTGCTCGAAATAACGCAAAAACCAATTTTCACTTTTTACTCAATTATTCGTGTCCTAATAGTGTTTATAGCAGTGTGGGACACGTATGACTGTAAACGGCTCAAAAAATGTGTTTTGGTGTTTCATGACCCTTTAACGTCTAAAAATCAATGGAAGTAAATGGACTGTGTGCCGAATCATCCATGTTCACTTGACAAAGAAGTATAAATCAGCCTTACGGGGCTGCATGCATATTATTAGTCATAATGCAATGAAAATTACAAATGCATCTACCAAAGAATTACAAATATAATTGCAGCTTATTTCTGGGAAAAGTAAAATGACACTGTTCTGTCCTAAATTGCCTGGAGTCACTAATAGATATGCTGCCGTCTGTCTAAAAACACATTTATAAGCATCTGTTGAGTCCTGAATCCAAACCGGCTGTCTGATGTGTTTGTTTGAGTCTGGTCATTTGTGAAAGAATTGTATATTATATTCAAATTATATACTAAATATCAGTATATATGGCTTCTTAACAAAATTACAAAATACTCAAAAGTAATTTAAATGCATGTTCCCTTTCTTTATCAGGGGTTGTAACAGCAGAATGCTCCACCAGCTATCTGCCACATGGATTACTGTATCTGTGTTTGTGCATTTAAAGTGATGCATTTAATGCATACAATTAAAATAATGCATTAATTTAAATTAATCTAGATTTCTGCTGCTGGGGCCCAAGCTTAAATTCTTACATGGGACCCAAAATTGCAAATGAGTTGTTCAGGTAATCAGTAATTCAGACGTTGTTTGACCTGAGATCTTACTGTGTTTTGCAGGTACACTCCAGTAGGCCGGTCCTTCTTCTCTCCACCAGAGGGCTACTATCACCCGCTGGGAGGAGGGAGGGAGGTGTGGTTCGGTTTCCATCAGTCTGTCCGTCCTGCCATGTGGAACATGATGCTCAACATAGATGGTGTGTCTTATTTTATTTATTTATTGTTTATGCTGGGAAAATATTAATCACATCCAAAATTGAAGTTAGTTTTGACCTAATATATATGTGCACACTGTATTTATTGAGTGTTCGTGTATATATAAATGCATTGTAAATAAATACAAAGATATAGTTATATAGCATGTTTATTAAATGCTCTATAAGCATGCATATGTTGTACTTTATCTTTGAATAAATGCAATGAGATTTAAATATATATTTTTTAGTTAATATAATTGCTTTGTTTTGTCTAGTCTTTAATGCATGCATCATCGTATGTGTCTTTGTTACTTTTATTTTTATTGAGAACTTTTTTTTTTTTTAAAAATTACCACATTTTACATTAAAAAATATACAATTTTGCCGTATTGCACATGAAATAATAGTCAAATAAAAAAATAATAGTAAATAAAAAAACAAAACATTGGGAGGGGGGTTACTTTTGTTCCAGATTCAATGCATTCAACAGTTGTTAACAATGCAATCAATCCATTTCTTCCAATTTTTAAGAAATAAGTCTTTTTTTTGAGTCTCAAAATAAATGTCAATTCTTCCATATTGCTTATTTTCTTCACAATTTCTATCCAATCACCAATAAAGGGGGTGTCATGCTTATACCAGTATCTGGTAATACTCTTCTTGCTTGCCACATTTAATATATTTACAAGGTAAACATCCTCCTTCACTACCACCTCTTCATAGTTTCCTAGAAAAGTTGTAATAAAGTCTTTTGGTATATGATATCCTAAGATCTTTTCCATTTCCGATAAAACCTCGTTCCAGAAAGGTAATATTTTTAAGTCCAGAAAATATGGAGATAATCTACATCCACCTTCCCACATATTCTCCAACAAATTTGAGGTGGGGACAATTGTTTGCTTTTAATTTTGGGGGGAATGAAAAAACGTAACAGATTTTTCCAAGCAAATTCTTTCCACCTCCGTGAACAAGTAATTGTATGTTGTATCTTACAGGCAGAAAGCCATTTTTGTCTAATGTAGTTTGTGGGATCTTTTCCATTCTCCCTAAAAGCTTGGTAGAAAGAAGAAATTATTTTACTATTATTTTTTTTTTGTATAAGAATCTATAATTAGTTTTATTAATTCATTTAAGTCAGAAATATCCTTTTGCTTTAAATTCCCTTTCAAAGTAATCTTGAATTTGCAGATATCGATAAAAGTCTTTATTGTCCAAATTATTATCATTTTTTTAATTCTGAAAAACATTTAAATTGTCCTTTATTCTTCATATGTGTCTTCTGTACTTTGTATTTGTAAAGCGCATTGAGATGCTACGTTTTTAAAGGCACTATATACGTTTATTATTACACGCATGCATGCATATATTTGAGAATGTTAATTTATATTTAGTAATTAGGTGTAATGTGTATGATACAGCTTGTATTTAAATATATCTATAGAAAAGTTGTTTTGCATATAAATAAATAATACACAGACATGTATCTCATGTCAAAAGAAACTTTTATTTTGGATGTGATTTACTCTGCGAATACATTTTATTTTCTTTCCCTCTGAAGTCCCTTTGTTGTATGCGTTTCCATGCATTTAGGGTAGATGGCTAACTTTTAGTATCCCTCCACTCCTACAGTGTCAGCAACAGCGTTTTACAGAGCCCAGCCTGTCATCGAATTCATGTGTGAGGTTTTGGACATCCAAAACATCAACGAGCAGACCAAACCCCTCACAGATTCACAACGTGTCAAGTTCACCAAGGAGATCCGAGGTGAGGGATGGAGAGGCTTATGGTCATTTATTCTGATTATTTAATATTATCCTATTCTATTATTATTATTTATTATAATTATTCAGACATTTGTCCTCACTAGTGTCCTCCACATCTCCTCCAAAGCCTTCTGTTGTGTTTTGATGGGATTTTTTTGACCGTTGTAGCTGTGAAATAACTGTGATCATTCAGCGTACTGATATGGAGCTGTAATGCGCTCGAAACCTGCCGGAACTACTTTAGCTGTGCATTTATCTGACAATAAACAAACCATTTAGAATACTCATCAGCCAATCAGAATCAAGCATTCTAGATCCCATTTAGTATACATTAAAAATCTGAATGTTCTGTATCATCGCTTCACTCTCCAGTATCACATGATGTTTCAGAAATGTAAATAAAATTTAAAACATTGATTAATTGACATTAAGCGTTTCCTATTAAAGTAAAACTGTTACTTTTGAAACATGACCACAGTGAGGGTCGCGTTTGGCTCGCTTCTGCTTGTATTTTCTGAGTTATTGTCATTGTGTGTTTAGGACTGAAAGTGGAGGTCACACACTGTGGCCAGATGAAGAGGAAGTACCGTGTGTGTAATGTCACGCGCCGCCCTGCCAGCCATCAGACGTTAGTGTTTTAACATTTCACCAGTGCAAAATTACTGTACAAAGTGTTCTTAAAGGCACACTAAAATGAAAACATTGCCATTGTTAACTCACCCTCAGCTTGTTCCAAACGTAAGATATTAATAAGTGTAATTAAAAATATCTTAGTTTGTTTGGAACAATAATTGTAATATTGGAAACTTTTTTTTTTTGCATTCAAATTCTTAATAGAAATGCTAAGACGTGTATACATTTTGAAAATATATAAACTTATACACATAACTGAGTAGAATATACAAATACATTTATATAAAATAATTGTTTAATAGGAGGTCTAATAATTCTAACTTAAACTATATAATTGTATAATATACATATATCTAAATATAAATAATTATTTTCTCAAATATATGCATGCATTTGCCTATTTAGCAATGCATGATAAATGTATACAGTACACACTTAAATTGTCAATCTTTTTTTGCATGCGGTAACACTTTACAACAAGGTTCATTAGTTAATGCATTTACTAACATGAACTAATCATGAGCAACACGTGGACAGCATTTATTAATCATAATTAAACATTCACTAATACATTATTAACATCCAATTCCATGCTTGTTAACATTAACGCACCGTGAGTTAACATGAACTAACAATGAACAGCTGTATTTTCATTAACTAACGTTAACTAACATGAACAAATACTGTAGTGAATGTATTGCTCATTGTTTTTTCGTGTTAGTTAATGCATTAACTAATGAACCTTACTGTAAAGTGTGACCTTGCATGCAATGTAATGCATTGAACCCCTCACTTGTTTTCTACACGCTCCTGCAGATTTCCTTTGCAGCTTGAGAATGGACAAGCTATGGAGTGCACCGTTGCCCAGTATTTCAAACAAAAGTACAGCCTGCAGCTCAAATACCCCCACCTGCCCTGCCTCCAGGTGGGACAGGAACAGAAGCACACATACCTGCCCCTGGAGGTGAGAACCATCGCAGTCATATGAAGTGATTTCCAGGCTTTGGCTTATGAGCAATTCCATGCAAATGTCCACCTTGCCATGAGAAAAGTTATAGCAAAACCCTTACTACATTTGTGTAGACTTTTTTATTTTACAGTACTTTAAAAATACTCAATGTCTCTGTCAGTGTTTTCAAACTGTTATATTTGATTTACTTAAGTCACACAAGTGCTAATTTCAGAGATGTCGCATTCATAATGAAGCTTTTTTGAATGCAAAAATAAAATAGTCAACGTGATCTATAGTGTATAATATAATATAATCAATCTATAATGAGCCGACCCTTATCCTTTTGATTAGCATTATTTCTTTTATTTCTACTGTAAACTTGCATAGTTTTTTGGTCACATCCATAACGCATGTGCATTTCCCTCATTTAAAATCTAAAAAATGTTTAGAGATTGCTATTTTTCTGATCCTATAACTCTGTGGTTAGTAGTTTTGTTAAATTTAAACAGATGTTTCAATGTAATGTTAATACATATACTTTCTCTTTGAGTTTATGCTTTGAGTTTTTACTGCAAATGTCACATCTATAACACTGGAATTGCTAAAATACAGAAATGATTGAGTTGACGCTCGGCTGTTTTGTGTTTTTTCCATGAAGGTTTGTAATATAGTGGCAGGACAGCGCTGCATAAAGAAACTAACAGATAATCAGACCTCCACCATGATCAAAGCTACGGCCCGCTCAGCCCCAGACAGACAGGAGGAGATCAGCCGACTGGTGAGAGACAGTAATGTGCTCAGTTTGACTGCGAGTTTTAATATTCAATGCTTAAACTGCAATACTTAATACTTCAAATGCATTCTTATAATAGTAATGTAGTTATGGTTGTGCAAAATAATAATAATAATTAATTATTTTATATAATATAAATGTTATCTACATCATTATTGCTTTAATGTAGTACGTTTTACTACTTTGAATATATTTTTAATGTTTTTGAATATACAACCATTTCACTAGTTCCTAAAGCCGACTGGCTTGGCTGTTTTTTTTTTTTTTTTTTTATTGGGTAAATTTGATTTACTTTTTAATTATTATTTTTTTATTTAATAAAATGTTTGAAATGGCTATAAGTTGCTGATGTGGCAATAAATAAATTTAATGTTATTTTTGAATACCTTCATAGCAGTTTGCATGTATTGTGTCTTTAGTTGCAATTAATTGCATCCAAAATAATAGTTTTTGACATGATAAATATGTAGCACACAAACACATTATGTACATGTAATACACACACACACAGAAACATAAATATACAAAAGTTTGTCACACAGATATTTAAATTGATGTATAATTTGTATCATATACACGCATTGTTGTGATTTAACTTTTGCCCAGCACTAAATAAGCTTTTTATTTTATATAGCACCTTTAAAAGTAGCATCTCAAAGCGCTTTACAAACAAATAAAAAGTACAGAAGTAAAAGACACGCACAATAAAAAATAAAAATAAATAAATTTTATTTATGATGCGCTTTTTTAATTAATTAATTTTTATTTAAAGCTCTACAAGTTATGCAACAACAAATAAAAAAGCAACCAAAGCCAGAATTACAAGTTTACCTAAAATCCCAGTATAACAAAGCAAAAATCAAGGGTATAGGTGCAAAAAACTCTGAAAAAACTCTAAATGCTGTTGATATTTTCTTCTAAAATTTGTCTGATTTCTGTGTGTTGACTCAATAAATTAACTTTTATAGTGACGAAAAAGTTCTTTTCATCACCTTTTTAAAGTAAAATAGCTCAAAAACATAGAAGACTGAGAAAAATACTAATTTTAGGAGAACATTTCAGACGGCATTTAGAGGTTTTGGAATGCAAACTCCTCACATGCTGTTATTATTGTAGTAAACCTGCTAAAGCTCCTATAAACTCTTTCAGGTCAAAAGCAACAGTATGGTTGGCGGGCCCGACCCTTATCTGAAAGAGTTTGGCATTGTGGTGCACAATGACATGACCGAGGTGACGGGGCGGGTCCTCCCAGCGCCCATGCTGCAGTATGGGGGCCGGGTGAGTACAGACACTGGCAGGGACTGTAGCAGGGTGAGTACTGGGGCTCGGGTGCAGGGTGAGTACGGGTGGGCCAGAGCAAACGCATGCCTGTGTTCGTCTGTGTGTGTGTGTGGACTGAATGTAGTAATCAGAGGAATAATGATCAGACTCCACTGGTGTGTTTTTAGATGGATCTATTCTGAAAATCACTTTAAAGGGGACCTATTATGTAAAAATCACTTATAAACACTGCTGTGTGGCAACAGTGTGTGAATATAGCCAGCCTCTAATGGTAAATGTTAAAGAGCCCCTATTTTACATTAAAAAGGGTCATATTTTGGTTTTGGGGGTCTCCAACAGCAGGCTAATCTGCATGCATGGTCAAAAAACACTTTCATTGTCTTATAATCTGCATTTATTTTTACCTCATTATCCCAGCGACTCTTATATGAATCGTTCAGTGATTCATTTGTTCCAAAACTCCTCCTGCGATGCTAAACTGCGCTGATTGGACCGATGACCCAGTCTGTTGCGATTGGTCGACATCATTCAGCCCGAGAGAATGCCCACCACGGCTTATCAATATTGAAGTAGTCATAGTGTGTGCGTGAGCATATCTGCCAACACTCGTTTTTCCCGGGAGTCGCCCGTATTTCAGACACCTCACCCCCGAAACTAACCCCCCGGTCTCCCAGCATATCAGCTATGAGAGCTGATGTAGCCATAGCAACGACAAACAGCAGAGGAACACAAGCTCACAAACGCATTTTAATCCGTAAACAAAGCGGCACGCGTCGCGTTTACAACGTGCTTTTAGACGCGATATGAGAATACAAGTTAACCAGAGACACTACAAGCGGTTACAAGTTACAAACACAATTAAATACATCATTTACAAGCTGGAGAAAACAATGAGGCGACCGTTTTAATCACACGCACTCACACTTGGCTCTTTAATTAGTTGGGTTTTATTATAATCACACTTTTATTGACATTCTCTCTTTGTACGTGTCATCAGAGTGGGAAAGTCCCGCCCACTAGTGCCCATCTCTCCCTCATTAGCATAAACAGCAGCCCTGAGTGAGAAGCAGCCGTCTGTCCATTAGCCATTAGAGTGTTTGAGCTGCTGAAGATAATGTCAGCATAGACTAAGAGGATTATAGATGTGGAATTTGAGATGAACAGCGACAGGAGTCTCCATAGACTGACAGAAGCATGAATCACACACTGAAGCACACACCTGACCAGCACTGACAACACATCCGTCACTATAGTAATGCACAGCCGCCTGTAGCTCCGCCCTTTTCTGATAAGAGCACAAATTCATTTGCATTTAAAGCGACAGTCACCAAAACGCCACAATTAGGATCAAAGCCTGAGCTCAAACTTCACTACACAGTCATCATAGTGACTTATTTTACATCTCGTAAACACAGGCAGATTAGGTCCCCTTTAATATCTCAGAGGAGCTCAAGTCTGATGCCGTTGATGTCATTTAGGGCTGTGCAATTTGAAAGAAAATATAAATAAATTGCAATATTTCTGCTTTTTTGCAACTTTTATAAATCTGATTTTTTTTTATTAGTAATTTATATAAATAAACAGCTCAATATTTTCAATAATGTTCAGCACAAACTTTAAATAAAACGTAATACTGCATGTTATAACCTTTATGGATACAAATATCTTATATTATGGATTTAAGTATCTTATATTTTAATCTTATATCTGATCAATTTTATTAGTAAGTTATATGAATAAACAGCTCAATATTTTCAATAATGTTCAGCACATACTTTAAATAAAACGTAATACTGCATGTTATAACCTTTATGGATATAAATATCTTATATTATGGATATAAATATCGTGTCTTGTATTTAAATCTTATATCTGGTCAATTATATTAGAAATTTATATGAATAAACGGCTAAATTTTTCAATAATGTTCAGCACATTTAAATAACGTAATACTGCATGTTATAACCTTTATGGATATAAATATAGCTTATTTGTTTGTTTATGCATCACAATACTGCACCGCTGAGCTTTTTATGCATTTATTAATGGTGGGAGGTACATGCGTTAAGTTTGAGCAATTGTGATTGAGCAGAATAAGATTGTGCTTTCAATTGGCTAGCAAGCCTGTCACACAAGGAGGACATCCAGGTACTTGCTTTTGGATGCATATTTGTGTAATATTTCTATATTTATATCACAGCCTTGAGATTGCATCCTTTCAAAATATGATTAGATTTCGATTAATTGCACAGCCCTAATGTGAATACTGCAATAGCGCTAATATTAATGTTATTTTCTTGTTTGTTTATTGATAATGTTAGCTTTTGCTTCACTATACCTTATTATACTGTAACTGTAAGTAAACGACTGGGTGTGAGACGTGCATAATTTTCAGTCAGAATCTGAATTGGTTTTTCTGTGTTTAAAATGTACCCTGCAGTGCTAGTGGAGTCTTGTCTTCATTCCTGTGTAATAATAATAATAATAATAATAATAATAATAATAATAATAACCTCTTGATTAAATTGCACTCCCTTTCGCAAACATTTCCAGTGTTGATTCAGATGGGAAAACTGTTGCATGTAGAGATCTGCAGAATCATGCCTTTTCTGCTCTGTTTCATTTTTCATTACTGTCTCTAATGTGTACTGTGCAGTAACTTTGGGAGCAATATTGCTGTAATATCTATCCTATTTTTTTAAAAAAAAATTAACATCTTGCTTTTGTGTGTGCGTGTGCTTGTTGTGCTTGCTTTTAAATGATTATATTAATGTATATTCAAATGCTTCAGTCTTCAGGGCCTTTCTTGTTTATTTTACAATTCATTTTATTTTATTTCTGTATAGATTTTTTATGTAATTATAATGTGTTTTTATAGCCTGATCTCACGAGAAAACGTAAGCATTTAACTTTTCGCCAGTTTAGTGGCTAATTGGTACGAATTAGTATGAGTTCAGTCGTACGATTTAAAAAAAGGCACTCAACCCCACCCCTAAACCCAACCATCATTGGTAGATGAGCGAATTGTACTAAATTGTACGAATTATATTGTACGAATTCATACGAATTAGCCACTAAACGAAAAGTTACGAATTGCCGTGAGATAGCGTTGGTTTTTATGATACATTTCAACTTATCATATTAACTGTTTCCCTGCCTGCATTTTTTTTTGGCTTGCCAGCCACTGCCAACAACTTTTATTTATTTTATTTATTTATTTATTTATGATTTCATTTATTTTATGTCTTCAGGGCCTTTCTTGTTTATTTTACAATTCATTTTATTTTATTATTTCTGTATAGATTATGTAATTATAATGTGTTTTTATAGCCTGATCTCATGAGAAAACGTAAGCATTTTACGTTTCACCAATTTAGTGGCTAATTAGTATGAATTCTTACGAGTTCAGTCATACGAAAATGTACGATTTTTAAAAAGGAGGCGTGGCACCCAACCCCACCCCTAAACCCAACCGTCATTGGTTGATGAGCGAATCGTACTAAATTGTACGAATTATATTGTACGATTTCATACGAATTAGCTACTAAACGAAAAGTTACGAATTGCCGTGAGATAGCGTTGGTTTTTATGATACATTTGAACTTATCATATTAACTGTTTCCCTGCCTGTATTTTTTTTGTTTGCCAGCCACTGCCAGCAACTTTATATTCATTTATGATTTTCACCTAAAGTTGATAGCCCTCAGAATATTTTTGGCTATGAGTATATGACCATATTATATATCAAAATAAAGAACGAATCCTCTTCTTTCAAACATAACCTATTTTATTCTATAAGAATGTGTTCATGTTTATACTCACTTAAATGCAGGTAGGCTTCATGAAAAACGTTGAAGTTTGAAATATACCTATTATTCATATCCCTGAACACTGGAGCGTTTTCTGTACTGCTTTAACCTTAACATGCATTTCTTCCTTAAGTGAATGATTTATTAAAGCATTTACTTGCTTCTTGCTTAACAGTTTGCAGTTGTAGACTAAGTTTTTGAAAGCTCTTTGCAGTATTAACCCCTTAACTGACACCGTGGGTAACGTTTACATCACTTTTCTTTTTTATTAAACCCTAATTTAAACATTACAAGCTATATATCATTGTATATCAATCTATATATCATTGGAAAGGTCTAAGGCTTCTGAATACATAATTTACCACTGTTTTTATTTTTTAGGAATACTGAACTATTAAAGTACATTTACTGTCACCCTACAACCTGTGGCAGCATTTACGGTTATTTTTTTTTAAACCATAATATTATAGACTATTAAGCAATCATGACAAACTATATATCATTTAGAAGCTTGGGATGTCAAGTTTTCATATATATATTATGGTGTTTTTGATAGAAATTACTGAGCAACTGTTAATTATTAATTTGCAACAAGCGTTCTCATCATAAAGCCTTACTTTTCTACAGCAATCCACATGTTAAAATTGTTTTAATGTTTTTTTGGAGGCTAAATTTAAATCAAATACCACCAAACTTCCCTTACTGCATTAGAATTTTATGTCTACTTTTACAATTATTGTCAAAAATATGATGTATATAATATATCGTATTCCTAAAAAATTAAATGGCTCTTGTATGGTCACCAATGTAAACTGGTGGTCATGTCTGGTACTCCACACAAACAAAATCATCATGAAAGTTATTATTATTTTTTTAAAGATATTAATTTCAAATTCGAAATTTAAATTATTCAGATATTTAGTTTTTGATTTTTCTGTTGATTTTAGGCTAGAATAGGTTTTATAAAATACATATTCCATGCAGTATATTAAAATAAAGATGCATTGTTTTATTTTCATGAACATAAAGTCACATCAGTTTGTTTTATCACTTTAGCATCAGTCTGATTTTGACTTTTTTATTTATTTATTTTTTTTTTAAATGAGACCAGCAGTTGTTTAGGTTGAACATGTCATTTTTATGCCTGTGTTCAGTTAAGGGGTTAAAGTAATAATGCACTTTTCTGCACTCTCTGCTTTCTGCTATTGGCCAGACCTACCAGAGACGGGTTGGATTGGTTTAGGGTTGGCACTAGAGCTGCACGAAAATGGATAAATCTGATATTGTGATGTTTTATTTTTCTGCAATGAGTATTGCTGTATCAATAGTTTCACAAGATGGTTCGAACGGCTCTATTTGGCACTTTTCTTGGTTGGTCTAACAGTTTTTAGGTGCAAAAATTAAATAATAATAATCCAAAAAAGCTTATTGTACTTTGCTTTCGTCTCATTTCAAGTCCTAAATTCTTAGATCGAGTTAAAATATTGTTTTGTTTTCACCTTTAGAAGAAATAAGTCAAGATTAATAGTTTTTCCTTTTAAAATAAGCTTAATTATCTGCCAATGAGGTAAGTAAAATAATCTTGTTTTCTCTTTGAAATGTGGATATTTAGACTAGAAATGAGACAAATTGCATAGAAATAAATGCAATAAATTTGTTATACCTCCTGAAATCATACATTTAAAACACACACAAATAATAAACCTTCACTCTATTATGATTGAGCTTAGCAGTGACAAATCGCATGTCCTGTAGCTTCTGGTCCCCTATAATTCAGACTCAACATTGCATATCATAGTGTGTAAACTTAGAGCGCAGTGAATGAGAGAGTACAACAGATCATTATTCTACAATCCTGTTTTGTGAAATAATACAAGAGAAACTCCAGGATGGTGTTATTAAGACTTTCAGAAGGAGGAAAACAAGAGTGTGATACTGATAACGGCAGCCGGAAGAGAGAATAATGCCAGATTTACTGTCCTGCTCCTGTACACACTGCATTACACACACCTCACACCAGTGCTAATTTAGGTTTTTGTAATTTGATGCAAAAATGATATAATACATGCATAAATGCGTATAAATGTATAATTTTAAGGTGCTGATGACCGTCTTGTGAAAAGGCTTCATTGCGATTATGGATGCTGAACTGATATATTGTGCAGCTCTAGTTAGCACCTAGCAGTGGAGATTGTTGGGTAAAGTGTGTATCTGCTGGTCAGACCGAGGGGTTCACTAAGAGTGTAGGGACTCTCTCCCCAGAATAAGACGGTGGCCACACCCAACCAGGGTGTCTGGGACATGAGGGGGAAGCAGTTTTATGCCGGAATAGAGATCAAGGTGTGGGCCGTGGCCTGCTTCGCCCCTCAGAAACAATGCAGAGAGGACCTGCTCAAGTAAGAATGCTATTTATTTATTTATTTATTTATTTATTTATTTATTCTGTATATTGCATTGTTTGCTTTAATTATAATAGTTGTTGTTGTTGTTATGATGATTATGTTTTGGGATTTGTTTGTTTATTATTATTATTACTATTATTATTATTATTATTGTTATTACTATGTGTTTTATGGTTAATATTATTAGGATTGTATATTATTAGGATTGTTATGTTGATGATGATTAAAAATAAATAAAATAATAGTTGTGATGTTTGGGATTTGTACATTTTTATTGTTGTTGTTTAATGTTGTTGTTGTTTATTATCATTATTATTATTATTATTATTATTATTATTATTAGGTGTTTTATGGTTAATATTGCTGTTATGTATTATTAGGATTATGTTGATGATGATGATTATTATTATTATTATTATTAGTAGTAGTAGTAGTAGTAGTAGGTGTTTTATGGTTAATATTACTGTTATGCA
>CAIGQQ010002327.1:488257-498965 GCA_903798035.1 Danio albolineatus | reverse complement strand
ATATATATTTATAGAGAAAGTAATAAATCCTCCACCAAAAATGGATAGGATTGGCATATTGTTATGGAAATGTGTGTGTGTTGGCATTATTCTGCCTAAAGAGGTGTTATACTCTGTTTTGGTTTGTTTGTTTGTTTATTTTTTGAGAGAAAGTACTGAATTCTCCATCAAAATCAAATGGAAATTGGCTCATTGTTTCAAACATGTGCGTTAATATTATGCCTAAAATGCTATTAGTGTAATTATAACGCTACATTATTATGCCGAAAATGCTATTATAATCTGTTATTTATTTATTTTTATTTTTTTTGAGAAAAAGTACTTCATTTTCCACCAAAAATGGATGGGATTGACTTTGTGTTGTAGAAGTGTGAGTATTTTGACATTATTCTGTCTAAAATGCCATTAAACTCTGTTATTTTATTTTATTTTTTAAGAGAAAGTAATGAATTTTCCACCAAAACTGTAAGTGGATTGGCATATTGTTGCAAAAGTGTGAATATTTTGCTATTATTCTGCGTAAAATGCTAATAAACTTTTTTATTTATTTATTTTTTTAAGAGAAAGTACTGAATTCTCCACCAATTATGGTTAGGATTTGCATATTGTTATGGAAATGTGTGTCTGTTGGCATTATTCTGCCTAAAAATCTGTTATACTCTGTTTCTCAATTTGTTTTCTGACAGAAAGTGCTAAATTTTCCATCAAAAATAGATGTGAAATTGGCATATTGTTGCAAAATGGTGTGTATTTTGACATTATTTTGCCTAAAATGCTTTTGTACTGTTTTATAATTTATTTTTAGTTTTTTGAGCGAGAGAAAGTACTCAATTCTCCACCAAAAGTGGACTGGATTGGCATTATATTGCTTTTTTTTTGCATTATTCTGCCTAAAAATCTGTTATACTTTGTTTTTTTTGTTTGTTTTGTGATCAAAAGTGCTAAATTCTCCACCAGAAATGGATGTGAATTGGCATATTGTTGCAACAGAGTGTGTATTCTGACATGATTCATCCTTAGACATGCACACAGCATCCGTTCTTTGTCTTAAACACAAAGGGCCGAGGACTCTTCAGCAGCGGCCCTTCAAAAGCAGCCGTATTTCTGATGGCCTTTGTGTTAATTGATCCTCTCTCGCCCTCCCTCCTCCTCCTCTCTCTCTCTCTCTCTCTCTCTCTCTCCGACTCCCTTTATATCCACCCCTTTTCTGTTTTCCTTTCATGGTGAGATGCTGGATCAGACTGAACACCTGTAAGGGTTATCAGGAAACCCAATGAGGGATCACCAATCTGATAGGAGCCAACCAATCCGTGAAGGTTTTGTTGCATTGCTTTTGTCTTTGCACAAGTGGTCTGAAGCACAGCACTCATTTTATTCCCTCTCGATGATTGAAAAAGGACTGCATCTACACATGGGTCTGATGACTTTTCTTTTTTTATTCAACTGTGTGAAGCCTCGCCAGACTGTAGTGTAGGTTTTTTTGTCTGACGTTGGAAGTAATGCATCATTGACAGCTGCCGAATCCACGTCACGGTGTCAGATTCAATGACCTATTTGAGTAAGACAACACCAGACTGGGTTGCAACGGGCGATAAGGATAGATCTTTCTTTACCGTCAATACAACGAGTCCATCACACTGTACAGCACTTCCAGGCTAACTTCAGATGTGGTGTTGGTGGAGTTTTGCATTGAAGTTCAGTCAATCCCATGCAGGGTGAGCTGAGAGAACTGGCAGCAGTGCTCGGAGATCTTCAATTATTCATCTCCTCAAACAAAGACCAGGAGAAAGTGAGCACAACTGTCTGAGAGACCAAAAGACCGGCTAGAATGCGGGTGAACAGGACTTTGTTCCAAGAAATTTGAAAGGCAAAACCGAGAGGAACTTTCTGAAGGGACTGACTGAGTCTTCTGTCTGAGGATTGGCAAACGCAACAAGAACGAAGGACAGAATTGAAAACTAAAAGAAACTTAGAGGAATTGTTGAGGAGGAGTGAATAAGACTTCTTACCGAGGCTGCAGGGCAATAGAAAATTGTTATAAAAATAATTTCTGAGGACTGACCTTGCTGAAGACTGGCAATTGTGACAAAAAAAGAAGACAGACTTGAATACACCTGAGCAAAACTTTGCACTGGGATTATTCACTGACCAAAGCAAGGTCTTGTGGGCATCTTTCAAGAAGAACTGACCAGGACTTCCTACAGAGGATTGGCAAATGTGTCGACAAGAAGAATCCAACTAAACAAAACACTCCTTCAAGACATTTGAAATTCAACACCAAGGTCTGACAAGGAACTTTCAAGCGACTTCTTGTGGAGGGTTCACGAATGTGCCAAGACCAAATACGAGCAAATTGAAACTAATCAAGTGTAACTTTCAAAGACGGACCAAGAACTCTTCTTTTTGGCAATTGACTTCTTGGAGATATTTGGCTAACGTGTAGAGACCAAAGGACAGACAAGACGTGTGAACAAAAAGGTTATACGTGGACAAAGCGCTCCTCAAAGACGTTTTGAATTGAAACTTATTGTGGAGGATTGGCTAACGTGCTGACACCAAAGGACAAACAAGAACAATTTATTTATTTTCAAGGACTGAAAAAGAAAACATTTTGATAATTGGCAAACGTGTCAATCACAAAAATACGACTAATAACTTTTCCCAAGAAATAAATTCAACACCACAATCTTGCAAAGAATCGAGTGACTGAACCTTCTCGCAGAGGATTGGCATAGGTGTCAACTAAATGGAATACAACTAAACAAAATCTCCTCCAAGACATTTGAATTTCAAGATATTGTGAGGAACTTTCAAGAACCGTCTTGCGGAGGAATTGGCTAACATGCTGAGACAGAAGAACAGAAAGTTTAACTAATGACCAAGAACTCGTCCTGAGAATTAGCAAGCGCGTCAACCAGAAAAACACGACTAAAAACTTCAAGACATTTGAAATTTAAGATCTTGCAAATAACTTTCAATAAACTTCTTTCTGAGAGTTGGCTAATGTGCCGAGACTGAAGGACAGATGATTTAAAGCAAACAAAAGTTATTTGCAAACACAGACCAAGATCTCTTCCTGAGAACTGGCAAATGTGTCGGCAAGAAGAATAAACCTGGTCAAAGCTCTCCTCACAGACGTTTTAAATTGAACACCTAGGTCTTGCAAGGAAGTTTCAAGAAACTTTTTGTGGAGGATTGGCTACCGTGCTGACACCAAAACAAATTCAAGAAATCAAGGATCTTTCAAGTGACGTCCTGCAGAGCATTGGCCCTCTGATTTCTGGGGCCAAAACCATCTGATCCAATTATCCACAGCTGGACCACTTGCAAAACACAACTAAACTCTTCCTGAGAGTTGACTAACCTGTTGACCAGACATTCAACACCAAGGATCCTTCAAGTGACGCCCTGCAGAGTTTTGGCCTTCCGATCTCTGTGGGCGAAACCATCTGATCCGATTATCGCCACCTGGACCTTTTGCAAACGTAAAGGTGTCTTCGAGGTTGTGGCCCGAGGAGGCGTGGTACTCAGAGGGAGGCGAGATGGTAAACACAGGCATGCAGTTGATCAGTTTCACCTGCGCCGTAACAGGCTGGATTATGGCTATAGCAGTGACCGCGTTGCCCCAATGGAAGGTCACCGCTTTCATCGGCAGCAATATCTTGACCTCGGAGATCGTCTGGCAGGGGATCTGGATGAACTGCATCTACCAGACCACCGGGCACATGCAGTGTAAGACCTACGACTCCATGCTGGCTCTGCCACCAGATATACAAGCAGCAAGGGCGCTGATGTGCATTGCAATTTTCTTGGGCTGGTTGTCCTGCACCGTTTCTTGCTGTGGAATGAAGTGCACGACCTGTGCCGGGGACGATCGCCATGCTAAGGCTGGCATAGCGTTATCCGGCGGGGTGCTTTTCATCCTGACGGGACTTTGCGTCCTGGTGCCAGTTTCCTGGACAGCAAACACTGTGGTGCAGGACTTCTACAACCCCAATGTCCCGCTCCAGCATAAACGAGAGCTCGGACAGGCTATTTACCTGGGATGGGCGGCGGCGGTGATACTTATGATCAGCGGTGCTGTTTTAAGCAGCACCTGCCCACATATAGAGCGCGGCGGATACAGGCGCGGATACATAGGCCGCAGTTTTGCTAACTCCAGGCCTTCTGCTCCTGATCCTCCCAAGCCGATCACCAACAGCACCTTGCCCCTTAAGGAGTATGTATGATTAAAAACCAAGTTGCGATCATATTTAAAGGTCCCCTAAAGTTTGTTTTAAGATGTAAGATGATGTCTTTAAGCTAGTGTGCACCAAATACTTGTGTTTAGAACAGTGTTTCTCAACCACGTTTCTGAAGGACCACCAACACTGCATGTTTTCGGATGTCTCCTTTGTCTGTCACTCCCATTACAGGTCTTTCAGTCTCTGCTAATGAGCTGATTGTCTGAATTAGGTGTGTTTGGTTTGGCAGAGCTGGTGGTCCATCAGGAACGTGGTTTAGAAGACTACTTAAACTTCGCTTCAAATCTTCTGACCAATCAAATGCTCTCTTGTATCTGACATGCTCCGCCCTCTTCCTCTCATTTGCTTATAGCTTGAGCTCAACCACTCTCACTGGTAGAGCGGTGATAAAAACAAAACACTATTAGCTGTTTTTCAAAAAGGGGGAGGAGCTACTAGTATGCCCCGCCCTCTTTTTGTGTGTCACTTGAGATTACGTCAAACATCGAATAAAAAAAATACACATTTCAAAGCACTTCACGGGACCTTTAAAGGTGCTCCTGCTAGTTTTGTGTTTCAGTGGACTGAGGCATTTTATGGGGTGGTCAATGTTGAGATCATGCCCATATTTGCTATTTGAAGTCCTAATGTGTTTGGTTTTATTGTTTGTATTTGTGCTGCTTGTGTTTGGGTTGATCGATCGCGTACATGTGGGTCAAAGACGAAAGGTTTTATTTTGTTGTCAGCATCAAAACTGACTCTATACTGTGTATACACATGCAGTCGAAGACATAATTATTATTATTATTATATTTTCCAGAGCAAGCTCATTCTTTCCACAGTATTTTCTGTTATTTTTCTTCTGGATAGAGTCTTTTTATAGTTTAGCTGGAATAATAATAATAATAATAATTTTAAAAAATTCCCAATTGTCTACAGAACAAACCATTGTTGTCAAATTACTTGACTATTTAACCGAATTACAGCCTTAAAATACACTTTAAACTAAATACTAGCATCTTAGAAAATAATTATTTTTTTATCTGTTTCCCGAATGCTGTTTAACACAGGAGGACTTTTATTTTATCTACTGTACTGTTATTGTTTTGATGCATGCAAACCACTTTTCATCTTTGACCCATGTCTGTGCTGTTGTTCCTTTAATATGTATATTGCATTTATTCATATTTATTTTGGTTTGTTTTTCTTTGTGTACATTTATATTGGGTATATTTTGTGCATCACTAGTTTCATTCAAAAGTATTTGTTAATTATTACCAATAATTATTTATTTAATTAATTATTTAACGTGCACTTTTAATTAACGCCAGTTTAGCAGCTAGACTAACAGTGTTTGAATAGTAATTTTCTACTAAAGGGTTCCAGATTTACTGAATTTCCCTCATTGTTTGTCACTTTTTCCTCTGTATTACTGTACATTCTTATGCGAGGTACTTTAATATTTATGAATACTGATTAATTTTACTATGTTTAATTTAGTTTATTACTCTTAATAGTATTAACTTTGATCCCTCATGCCCATTTTGCAGTGTTGTTTTGTAAATGGTATTTTTTTGTAGACACGCTGTTGTCCTTAGACACAGCACACTTACACTCAGTATATCTGATTGCTGTGTTCGTTGTGATTAATCTGTATTTATTTATTTATTGAATATGTGTGTATTTGAACCATTTGAGGAATGAATAAATGTGCTTGCGCATTGAGTAACAACCGTGCAGTCTTTATCGATATAAAAAGCATAAATGGCATTTATTAAAGTAGAGCATTGCTCTTACAGTGATGCTGATGCACAGTCCTTATGCTAAATCCTACAGTAAAACTACTTTAATTCAAGAGTCTGAGACCTGCATGAGTTCAGTCTGTCTCTTTTAAGGATCCTTCAGTCATTCAGTCTCCAAGAAGAACGACACTTGACACAATGCATCTAAAACACACAAAAATGATCATTATAGTACAACAGTTATTGATTAATTAGCAAGAAACACGTTCGTTGGATTCGTTAAGCATTACTTTGCTACAGCAATCCACATGTAAAAATCTTTTAGACGTTTTTAGAGGATAAATTCAAAGCAGATATATACAAAATGACCATAATAATTTAGAATTTTATGTCTAATATTTGTTAAAAAAATTAAAATATTAAATACAGCGCCCTCATTTGGTCACCAATGGAAACTGTATATCACCTGGTGGTTGTATCTGGTACTGCAGCCAAACTAAATCTATCTGAAAGCTCATTTTTTTTGAGATATCAACTTCAAATTTGGAATACAAATCTGTTCAGATATTTATCTTTGATTTCTTCTCTTAATTTTAAGCTAAAACATGTTTTATAACGTACATATTTTGTGTAATATCTTAAAATATACATTTATTGTTTTATTAAAAGCACATAACATTTGTGTTATTTTGAACTCTTTTCACTTCAGCTACAATCTGGCGTCTGTCTTTAATATGAGACCAAGTTTAAATCTGTGCACCAAAGCATTTGGTATCCATTCAAGTTGAATATATCATTTTCTTGTTTAGTTCACGGATTAAATGAACATTTGTGGAGAGAAGGGACTGATGGCGTTACAGAATGTCCTGTTTTTAGTGCTATGCTTGTAACCTGATCCCCATGAAAGACGTTAACTCAATACCAGCCAGTGTGTAACCATATCTGCAGCTGTAATGCAGGGATATACCTGCGATCCTCTCCTCCTGACAGGCTGAACGCAGAGAGCTCCATCTATTTGGTGCTGTTTGCATTAATGTGAGGTCAGTGGGGGTCAGAGACTGCAGGAGGAGCCGGCTCTGTATTAATCTGACACATCAGTTCAGGAACACACACACACAGATGAGCCTCCAATACAAAATCGATCGATCACAAAACAAATGATCAGTAAAAAGAGGCGGGGTTATGCAAATGATGTGTTTTGGTTGTGTTGATGTAGATCAGTAGCAGGTAAAACTTCTATTAGGTGGTCTTACCTAATATATGTAATAATTACACACTGAAATTAATCAGTAACAATGTACTTATAGTTTAAAAGTTTGACATTATCATTAAATATCTGCATGTAATTAGATTTATTATACACTGTTGATCATCTTTTACACCTTAACCCACCCTTAAATCAACCCATACCACCAAACCTGACCCGTATCCCACCTCAAGAGCATCAGAAGTGTTCTGCAGTACATTATCAACACACAAAATACATCATATTTATTTCCTTGATGCAAGTACATCATAGTTAAGACCACCTAATATAAAATCATCAGTGGTGTAAAGTAACTAATTACAAATGCTCAATCTACTGTAATTGAGTAGTTTTTTTCAGGATTTGTAATTTACTGAGTAGTTTTATAAATGTGGACTTTTCCTTCCCCTTGAGCACATGTTTAGTGCAGTATCGGTGCTTTTACTCCACTACTGTCCTTCATCCTGCAGTCACTACTGTATTTCTGTCTTGTCTATGGTCATTCTCTACAGTAGAAAGATCAGTCCTGTGATTCCTGTCCAATTAAATCACACATAGAAAGTAAATAACATCATACTGAACAACCTCAAGACATGGGCGCTTTATAAACGCAGCAAACCTTTGGGGAACATTAAAAATGTCCAAGAAGATGTTCAACATCTGCACACGCAATGATCCAGAGACTGTTTATAGACTGCATGTGACTGAAAATGATGGATGTCGACTGTATGAGGACTGAAATCACCAAACAGCATTAAACTATCACTAAATGGAACCAATGAAGAATGGAAGGACGGGCCAAATAAAAGGAAGGACCGAACAAGGAATGGAAGGAAGGATCGAAGAAACAAATAAATAAAGGATTCAAGGAAGGACTGAACAAACTAAGGAAGGAAAAGAAGGAATGAACGAATGAACAAAGGACCTAATGAAGGAAGGAACAAAAATATGGAAGAATGAGCGAACAAATGAAGTAAAGAAAGAAGGAAGGACCAAACGAATGGAGGAAGAATTGAAGGAAGGACTGAACAAACTAAGGAAGGAAGGAAAGAAGGAAGGAACAAACGAATGAACAAAGGACCTATTGAAGGAACCAAAATATGAAAGAAAGAATGAGCGAACAAATGAAGTGAGGAAAAAAGGAAGGACCAAACAAATGAAGGAAGAATTCAAGGAAGGACTGAACAAACTAAGGAAAGAAAAGAAGGAATGAACGAACGAACAAAGGACCTAATGAAGGAAGGAACAAAAATATGGAAGAATGAGCGAACAAATGAAGTGAGGAAAGAAGGAAGGACCAAACGAATGAAGGAAGAATTGAAGGAAGGACTGAACAAACTAAGGAAGGAAAGAAGGAAGGAACGAACGAATGAACAAAGGACCTAATGAAGGAACGAAAATATGAAAGAATGAGCGAACAAATGAAGTGAGGAAAAAAGGAAGGACCAAAAAATAAAGGAAGAATTCAAGAAAGGACTGAACAAACTAAGGAAGGAGGGAACAAACGAATTAATGAAGGAGAGAACAAACAAATAATTGAAGGAAGGTTGGAAGGAACGAAGGAAAAAAGAAGGATTCCTAAATAGAGCACATGTTGTTTGTGCAGGGATGTGTAAACGTAACATTCTGTAAACGCATCAGCTTTTCTACAGTGTAAAACTCACTGCTCACTACTCTTGAGTATTTTTAAAAGGTATACTTTGAGTAATATTTACTACAGATACTTTTACTCTACTTGCACTACATTTTAGGGCAAGTAATAGTACTTTTACTTGAGTACGATTTTTCAGTACTCTTTCCACCACTGAAAATAAGACCAACAAGACCAACATGGACAATTTCTTTCTTTATCAGCAGTTTCATGATTAACAGATGCCCAATGGATCACAAACAGATGACTGCTGATGAGCATTGGCTGAATGATCTTGATAGAGAAGTGAAGGATACTGCAGGCGGTAATATCGGTCCGCGTCCTGAAGCCACTCCAGCATGTCTGAGACTGAAGGACAGACGGCTGATCTGGAGACGCACACACTGATGTCCAGAGCGTCTGTGTTTTTCTCATAGAGCTGAACGATCGTCAACACCTGCTGAGCGAAGGCATCTCGCACCTTCTGAAGAGCAGCCCTGCAAAACAACACACGGTTAAATCATAAGCTGATCATATATATGCATTAACGCTCATGCATGAGATACATAACTGTTCCTTAAAAACTTAGTTTTAGTAAGCGAACAACACCTTAATAATTATTTAAAGGAGACCTATTACACCCCTGTTTAAAAGATGTAAGATGAGTGTGTAGTTTCAGCTCAAAATAACACTCAGATGATGTTCTCCAGCTCTCTAAAACTGACCCTTTCAGGCTTTGAGGCTAATCGTGATTTTTGGTGACTGTCGCTTTAAATGCTAATTAGATTGTGCTCTTTTCAGAATAGGGCGGAGCTATAAATGCTATCTGTGTGGAAAAAAGTGAAAAGTCTATGGAGACTAATTTAAAACTCCACATCTATATTCCTCTTAGTCAATGCTGACATCATCTTCAGCAGCTCAAACACTCTAATGGCTAATGGACAGATGACTGCTTCTCACTCAGGGCTGCTGTTTATGCTAATGAGGGAGAGATGGGTGCTAGTGGGCGGGGCTTTCCCTCTCTGATGACACGTACAAAGGGAGAATTTCAATCAAAATGTTTCTGGAGCCGGCATAGACTTTTTGTTGAAATGTAATTTTTCTGTTGACAAAATTCCAGTTAAATTGGCCAATTTTCACAAACAAGCCCTACTATCATGGAAATTGGTATATAAACACAATTTTTTCACCCCACAATTATTACATATGGAATAACAAGGATGTTTTATTTAAAAACAAATCTTTATTTTATCAGAATTGGTTCAATAATGGTATTTTGTTAGTGAGGCAGTTATTTAATCCTCATGGATATTTGTTATCTTATGCTGAATTAAAAAAAAAAGTAAATTACCAGTTAAACCGAGAGAATTTGCTATTGTTTTGGATGCTGTTCCAAAGGGTGTGGTTTTACTTTTAAAAAACTGTACGTCAGAAGAGATTAGCATTAATCCTTGTGAAAACATTTTCATGTTTCAAAACAACAGTGTAATAATAAGGTTCTAAGGAATGCTCTCTGCTCACCATCTCGACCCACAGCAAGATATTTTTGGCTTTCGTTATTTGATAATATTTCTTGGGTTAAAGCTTGGAAGTTGACAAGTAAGTTTTGCATAAATAACAAAATTAAAGAAGTGTCGTACAAAATACTTCATAGAATTTACCCTGCTAAACATGTTTTGGAAAGATTCAAACTTAATATTTCATATATGTGTGAATTTTGTGGTCAAGAAAAAGAAACAATTTTGCATCTTTTTTTTCATTGTATTTACTCAAGAATATTCTGGAAAGATTTGGAATAGTTTATTAACAAAAAATAGAGCATAAGATAGAAATTTGTTTATTTGATGTACTGTTTTATTCTGATAAT
>CAIGQQ010002327.1:462357-473257 GCA_903798035.1 Danio albolineatus | reverse complement strand
ATGTCAAAACAAACTTTTATTTTGGATGTGATTAATCACGATTAATTCTTGGACAGCCCTAATCAAAACACTAAATGTTTCACATTAATGACATCATATTTCATACATATCATACATATGTATTAATTTCTAATACATTCCATTGTTTAAGCGTGTGGAGTTGTCCAAAAATAAATAAATAAATAAAACCTTAAGTTGATAGTGAAAGTTACTATGCAAAATATTGTAGAGAAAAAAAGACAGCATTAAAAGTTGCTGATGCCCTGATCAGTGTTAGTGCAATTAGTGATCAAGGGTGCTCAATGAGACGCACCCTTAGTGTTAAGAAAACGCTTACATTTTTACCTTGTATGTCTAGTGCTGGGCAAAAATGTGTTGTGATTAATCACATCCAAAATAAAAGATTAATATCTGTGTGTGTACTGTGTATATCTGTTATGTATGTACAGTGTAAATACATGCATGCGTATTTTTGAGACAATGTTTATTTATGCTTACATATAAAATATTCATTCATTTTCTTTTCGGCTTAGTCCCTTTATTAATCAGGGGTCGCCACAGTGGAATGAACCGCCAACTTATCCAGCATATGTTTTACACAGTGGATGCCCTTCCAGCTGCAACCTATCACTGGGAAACACCCATACACACTCATTCACACAATTTAGCTTACCCAATTCCCCTATTGGACATATCTTTGGACTGTGGGGGAAACCGGAGCACCCGGAGGAAACCCACACCAACACGGGGAGAACATGCAGACTCCACACAGAAACACCAACTGACCCAGCCGAGAATCGAACCAGTGACCTTGCTGTGAGGCGCTCGTGCTCCCCACTACGCTACCGTGGTGGTATTTATTTGGTATTTAAACAAATTATATATTAATTTAACTATCTATGTAACAATTTTTGTATAGTTTTGTCTCTATCACATATGCATAAATATATATAATACACACATTTATATTGGCAAAGAAACTTTTCTTTTTGATTGTGATTAATCTCGATTAATCTGTACCCAGCACTAATTAAAACACAAAATGTGTTGCATTAATCACACCATATTTCATACTTATCATATATATTTAGCTGAAAAATATCCTACAAAAAGAGACAGCACTAAAATCAGAGACTGCACCCTGATCAGTGCACTAACTAGTGATCAAGGATGCTGATTGAGACGCACCCTTAGTTTTAATTATAAAAAAACCACTTCAATTTTAAGCGCTACATGCATCAAAACACAAAACGTTTCACATTATTTCAACTCATATATATTGGCTTGAATTTCTAAAACATCTCATTGTTTCTTGAGCATGTGCAGTTGTCTGAAAAATCAAACCTTTAGTTGAAAAAAATTAATTAATATACAAAATATTTAAGAAAAAGAGACAGCTGACGGCCAGATCAGTGCACTAACTAGTGAACAAGTGTGCTGACTGAGACGCACCCTATCTCTCTCTCTCTCTCTCTCTCTCTCTCTCTCTCTCTCTGTGTGTGTGTGTTTTTGACCCCTATATCTCCTCATCCTCGCTCTCTGGCCTTCAGGATTGTGAAAAGCATCTAATTAGTGCTCGTTAATGCTCTGTCCTCATTACAGGAGAGATCACAGGTCAAGCCGAGCTCCACACTTCCTCAATTCCTCCACAACGCTGCCTTTCAGATGGAGAACTTGGATGTTTTCGGGCCCCGAACAGATGCTGTGTTCAGTGAGGCGTCGAGTTCAGATCCCCTGTTAGAGAGCGAACGCACGCTAGCGCACCTGCTTTATGAATCACATCCACACCTCTGTTATGCTTCACTTATTGAGCTGGAAAATATTCCTCTCCCCAGATACACGGCTTGATTTGCAGAGTAATACGGCACATAATGCACTGGATAAACAGGCTCTGTTGTGGAGCGCGTTAGTGACACACACTTTCTGGAGAGTTGATTGTGGAAGTTAGTTTCTCTGTGGGGATTTGTGTTTAAAAAGTGTTATAGGAGCCGGGTTTGAGGAGAAATATGGGCGGCACAGTGGCTTAGTGGTTAGCACTGTAGCCTCAAAGCAAGAAGGTCACTGGTTCGAGTCTCGGCTGGGTCATTTGGTGTTTCTGTGTGGAGTCTGCATGTTCTCCCCGTGTTGGTGTGGGTTTCCTCCAACTGATGAACTAAACTGGCAGAAGCGTGTGTGTATGGGTGTTTCCCAGTGATGGGTTGCAGCTGGGAGGGCATCAGCTGCGTAAAACATGCTGGAATAGTTAGTGGTTCATTGTGCTGTGGTGACCTCTGAAAGAGACTAAGCCATAGGAAAATGAATATTGAGTAGTGGGCGGGGCTTTTTGTTGCACATCATGTCCTTATAACAAAGTGACAGTAAAAGAGGCGTGGTTACAGATATTAACATGCAGTTGCCATGGAAGCCCTCGCGTTGACGTCAATATGCAGAAGCACATGCTCAGACTTTGATTGAAGATTACCAAAACAAACACATGTTCCGGGGCACCATGGTGGCGTAGTGGGTAGCACGATCGCCTCACAGCAAGAAGGTTGCTGGTTCAAGCCCCGGCTGGGTCAGTTGGAGTCTGCATGTTCTCACCGTGTTGGTGTGGGTTTCCTCCAGGTGCTCCGGTTTCACCCACAGTCCAAACACATGCACTATAGGGGAATTGGGTAGGGTAAATTGTCCGTAGTGCATCATCACTCCGCTTGCAGATTCGCGATACGCCACCGATTTTGATCTCAAACAAAGTACTCCAGGCTGTCTTGAACCTTTGAAAGCCGAATGGCCATTTATTGATGCAGTATAGCATCTATAAGCATCACAGACAAAAACAAATAACAACACAGATTTAAAAGACTTACAGCAGCGGGAGTAAAAGAATATTACATTACATTACATTTAATTTACCGTTTACTGTAACATCTGTCAGAAGGAAGCATTTTAAAATAGAGGAGAACGGTCTCCAAGAATAGTTTATGCTTTCTGTGAAACAAAGCATTCAAAACAATCCAGCGAGTCTGCTTATTTCCAATGATCTTACTGCTTTGGTTGACAATACCATTCAATCAGTATCTGCAGTGCTCAGCGTATACGAGTACATGCATTACAAATCTCTCATTTACATTTATATTTTTTATAGGAGGGTTTACAATAATATATTTGTGCATATACATTAGATTAGTCAGGACTGAAGCTAAATCTGGAGCTAATCTGACAAAATAACATATGATGACGGTCCGAATTTAGTACACTCAAATTTATATGTAAGGGAAAAATATTAAATACAAATTCAAAAAAGCAAAATTCAAGAAAAACAAAAAAAAGTTTGAAATTTTGTAGTTTGTAATTTTGTTTTTCAATATTTTGCATGAATTTAAATGTATAATCCTTCTATTTTAAAGAAGTTTGGTGACTGAAATATTATTTTACTGAATATATCTGTGTAATAAATCTGTTTTGTTTAAATAGACCAAATATGTGAGCTGAATTCACTCATATATTAATCATTCATTTATTCATTCATTTTCTTTTCGGCTTAGTCCCTTTATTAATCCGGGGTCGCCACAGCGGAATGAACCGCCAACTTATCCAGCATTTGTTTTACTGGTTCCCTTCCAGCCACAACCCATCTCTGGGAAACACATCCATACATTCTCATTCACACACATACACTACAGACAATTTAGCTTACCCAATTCACCTGTACTGCATGTCTTTGGACTGTGGGGGAAACCGGAGCACCCGGAGGAAACCCACGCAACCACGGGGAGAACATGCAAACTCCACACAGAAATGCCAACTGGCCCAGCCAAGGCTCGAACCAGCGACCTTCTTGCTGTGAGGCGAACGTGCTAACCACTAGGCCACCGTGGCGCCATAAATTAATCAAAATATTCATTTTCAAATTAGGTTGTACTCAATTATGCTGAGCGCTGTATGTTTCAGCCCCCCAAAAACGCCAAACAGCATACAGAAAAACAAAGCATCATCATATTTAAAGGGATAGTTCACCCAAACTTCAATTCAATTCAAGTTGATTTGTATAGTGCACAATAATTAATGTTTCAAAGCAGCTTTACAAAAGGTGCACATTACTGCATTACAAACAAATTAAGAAAAGTGAAGATTATTAGTGACCGTAACTATTAGTTACTAATAACTTTAAATAACTAGTAACTAATAGCTTTTAACAGTTAAAGTTATTATATGTAAACATAGTTAGCCTGCAGTTATATAGTATGTAGGTGACGTCTGTGTGTACATGTTCGCTCATTCGTTCTTTCATTCAGGTTCTTTTCGGCTTAGTTCCTTTATTAATCCAGGGTTGCCACTGCGGAATGAACCGCCAACTCATCCATCATATGTTTTACACAGCGGATGCCCTTCCAGCTGCATGTTTTATGACTCGATCGCTACTCGCTAACTTGGCCAATCTTACAAACCGATCACAATTGATGACGTCAATGCGTGAGGACGTACACGATGAGTGGGGACGTAAATGTTTTGGCGCCGCAGTCATGTCATCACCGGTGTGGAATTATTATGACGTTTCGAGAAACAATGAAAAATTCGCTAATTGCCGTTTATGTTCCAAAGAAATCTCACGTGGAGGAGCATCATCCAAAACATTTAATACAACGAACCTGATTCGGCACTTAAGAACGAGCCACCGCGAGTCCTATGGTGAATGCGAAAAACTGTCGACTGCAATAAAGGCAACGGTAACTAGTAATGCGACTCTCACTCAGCCATCCATTACAGACATTCTGAAAAAACACGAACTGTACACACCAGACAAGAAAGCTAAGGATATAACCGCGAAGATAATGGAATTTATATGCATTGACAACCAGCCTCTGTCAGTCACAGGAGACATTGGATTTAAACGCCTCATTGAACATCTTGAACCACGATATCAACTGCCACGGCGCAAATATTTTACTGATGTTGCTCTCCCAGAGTTATATCAAATCGTCTACAGCCACATAAACAGTCTACTTCACGAAAATGTGACTGCTGTGAGTTTAACTACGGACATTTGGACTTATCCATTTTGTAGTTTAAATGTTTCTATTTTACTTTGTTCTCACTCTAACACTGGACAATGTTTAAATGTACCTCATGAGTTGCATTTAACTACTCCATTTTGAGACATCTTAAGAGTTACATCAGACTATTTCATGTTGGAGTTTAAATGTTTTGTTTTATTTTGTCTTATCGTCAACATTGGACAATGTTTAATTAAATCTAATGAATTGCATCAAACTACTCAAATTTGTTCATTTATATAAGTTGAATTTTTTTTGTTTGTTTTGTTTTGTTTTTATTTTGTCCTGCTCAGGCTTGTGTTGGACAATGTTTAAGTTAAATCAGACTTCTCCATTTTAGGAGATGAAATGTTTATTTTGTCCTTCACCGTTCACTGTACTACTGGACAATGTTTAAATTATTTTGTATTATTATTGTTATTTTGTGTTATTATTGTTATTATTATTGTATTATTTTTGTCTCTTATTCAGTATCCTGATGTGCATAGTGTTATGCATTAACCCCATTGTAAAAGCATATTAAAATATTCACTGTATAATAAATACTTATTTGTGATTATTTAGTACTCTGTTAAAACAATAGTTTTATTACATATACCGTTAAAATGTAACAAAAATATAACAAAGGCAACAACAATAGCATTACTTTATCTGAAAAAAAGTTAATGGTGATCAGATAGCTTACATATCAGTTATATAAACTTGAAGCATCAGAATCGGCATTGGTATCGGCCGATCAGCATGACAAAAAAATCGGTACTCGGTATCGTGGCAAAAATCCTGATCGGAGCATCCCTATTGCAAACCACTTTGAGTTTCTTTCCTCGGTTAAAACAATACTAGAAACCTGTAACCATTGACTTCCATTATAGAAAAAACAAATACTATAGAGCTCAATGGTTGCAGATTTGTCAGAATATTTCCTTTAGTGTTCAGCAGAAGACAGAAACTCGAGCAGGTTTGTGACTGATGAGTAAACGATGGCAGAGTTTTCAGATTTGAGTGTTCTGGCCCTTTAAGATCCAGACGAGGCCTAATTACGCAGTGGTTGGAGGAAACCGGCACATTAGGGTAGAGATGGATGGGGTTGGTTTCGCTCTCAGTGGCCAAATGAATTCCTCTGTCTGCCCCGTTCTCCTTACGAGACCATCCGTCAGCCGAGTCCTCTAATCGATTTATTCACAGCATCTCAGTCTCACACACTGGCACTTCCCTCTCACTTACTGCAGCTGCAGATCACACACACACACACACACAAACACACACACACACACACACATGGACGATCTGATGTCAACCCAGGCCAATTGGATTTAAACAAACTAATTAAGTTGAACATTACTCAATTTAATTAGTTTGTATAAATTCGGCTCATATAAATAGTTTACAACCTCCTACCTTAAAACTATTTAGTAAATCCAATTAATGATTTGTCAGTGTATATTGTTGTCAAATAAACGTGATGAGAAGGCTTGCTCCGCCTTCAAGTTCCTCTGATTGGTTGATTGCTTTGGAACTGACATTGATGAGCAGAGCTGCATATAAAAGTTGAAACGGAGTGTTACAGTGTGATATGCTGGGAGGTTTTCCTCTTCTTTGTTGATGTTGTGTGGTTTATTTAGTGCTGCTGACAGGTAAAACAGCATTCTGGATGTGCCGAGACAGCAGAAAGGCTCCTCAGAGTCTGCTTTTTTTAAGCAAAATGGATACCCGGAGTAACATGTTTTACTTTTTGAAAAATTGTAAAGAGCGCCCTCTAGTGCTGTTTTGTTTTGCCATCTGAAATGTAAAACAACATGTACTCTACGCGATGTATTTCAGTTTTGCAAAAATGTAGACAGCGCCCTCTAGTGGGTTTGTCATCTGAAATGTACAACACATACTCTGTGTATTTCAAATTTGCAAAAATGTTAAGAGCGCCCTCTAGTGGATTGGTCATCTGAAACATGCAGCGAAATGTACCCAATGCAACGTATTTTACATTTGGCAAAAATGCAGGCCGCGTGCTCCAGTGTGTTTGTCATCTGAAATGTTCAACAAAATCTAGTCTAAGAAACATCTTTCAGACTCGCACAAACGTAGACAGCACCCTCTAGTGGATTGGTCATCTGAAATATGCAGCGAAATGTACCAAAGGCAACGTATTTTACATTTTGTAAAAATGTAGACAGCGCCCTCCAGTGGTTTTGTCATCTGAAACGTAGAAAAAAACTAATTTTAGTAAAATATTTAATATTGTCAAAAATTCAGACAGCGCATGGGCACTCGAGACTTTTTTTGTCATCTGAAATGTACAACAAAACCTACTCGAAGCAACTTATTTCAGATTCGCAAAAATGTTGATTGCCCTCTAGTTGATTCGTCATCTAGATTTTGTCATGAAATGTGCAACGAAATGTACCAAAGGCAATGTATTTTACATTTAGCAAAAATGCAGACAGCCTGCTCCAGTGTGTTTGTCATTGTGCTCCAGTGTGATTCGCACAATTGTAGACAGCTCCCTCTAGTGTTTTTGTCATTTGAAACGCACAAAAAAAACTAACTTAAGTAAAGTATTTAATGTTCTCAAAAATGCAGACAGCGCTCGGGCACTTGAGCCTTTTTATAATCTGAAACGTACAACAAAACCTACTCTGAGCAACTTAGTTCAGATTTGCAAAAATGTTAAGAGCGCCCTCTAGTGGATTGGTCATCTGAAACGTGCAACGAAATGTACCCAAGGCAATGTATTTTACATTTTACCAAAATGCAGGCCGCGTGCTCCAGTGTGTTTGTCATCTGAAATGTACAACAAAATTTACCCAAAGTAACGTATTTCAGATTCGCACAAATGTAGACAGCGCCCTCTAGTGGATTGGTCTTCTGAAATGTACAAAAAACCTACCTTTAGTAAAGTATTTAATATTCTCAAAAATGCAGACAGCGCTCGGACACTCGAGCCTTTTTTGTCATCTGAAATGTACAACAAAACCTATTCTATGCAACTTATTTCAGATTCATAAAAATGTTAAGAGCACCCTCTAGTTGATTAGTCATCTGAAACGTACAACGAAATCTACCAAAGGCAATGTATTTTACGTTTTGTAAAAATGCAGAAAGCGTGCTTCAGTGTGTTTGTCATCTGAAATGTACAACAAAACCTACTCTGAGTAACGTATTTCAGATTCACACAACTGTAGACCGCACCCTCTAGTGGATTTGTCATCTGAAACGTACAAAAAACCTAACTTTAGTAAAATATTTAATATTCTCAAAAATGCAGACAGCGCTCGGGTGCGAGAGTGTTTTTGTCATCTGAAATGTACAACAAAACCTACTCTAAGCAACTTATTTCAGATTTGTAAAAATGTTAAGAGCGCCCTCTAGTGGATTGGTCATCTGAAACGTACAACGAAATGTACCCAAGGCAATGTATTTTACATTTTGCAAAAATGCAGACTGCATGCTCCAGTGTGTTTGTCATCTGAAATGTACAACAAAATCTACTCTGAGTAACGTATTTCAGATTCGCACAGTGTAGACAGCGCCCTCTAGTGGATTTGTCATCTGAAACATACAAAAAACCTACCTTTAGAATTTCATATTCTCAAAAATGCAGACCGTGTGCTCCAGTGTTTTTGTCATCTGAAATGTACAATAAAATCTACTCTTAGTAACGGATTTCAGTTTCGCAAAAATGTAGACAGCGCCCTCTAGTGGATTGGTCATCTGAAACGTGTAACGAAATATCCCCAAGGCAATGTATTTTACATTTAGCAAAAATGCAGACAGCGCGCTCGAGTGTGTTTGTCATCTGAAATGTACAACAAAACCTACTCTGAGTAACGTATTTCAGAATATGCAAAAATGTCGACAGTGCCCTCTAGTGGATTGATCATCTGAAACATACAGCAAAACCTACCATAAATAACGTATTTCATATTGTCAATAATGTCGACAGCGCCCTCTAGTCACTGATAAACAGTTATAAGCAATATAAAAGTATAAAAGTTGAAACGGAGTGTTACAGTGTGAGACGCTGGGAGGTTTTCCTCTGCTTCTTTGATGTTGTGTGGTTTATTCAGTGCTGCTGACGGATAAAACAACATTCTGGATGCCCTGAGACAGCAGAACGGCTCCTCAGAGTCTGCTTTCTCTCTCAGCAGATGTCCTGGTCTGTTCGGCACCTCGGGTTCATCAGGACAACATTAAAACTGCTGGCAGCATCTTCAGCTTTATGGGAACGTCAGAATCTATTATCTAATTAACAGGGTCATCAAAGGGCCGGCATATAATTAAAGCACTGGCTTCTCTCGGTGGAGCAGCGCGGATGGGATGGATCCAGCAACCAGATGTTCAGGGAGGTCAGAAAGATTCAGAAGTGGACTTTTCTTTTCACTCTTGTCTGTTTGTAGGATTGACAGTGAATATGTACGCATCACGTCACATCTCATTTCATATAGTTCAAAAGACATTGATTTCCTCTATTGGGAAATAGATTTTTAGAAATGTAAATCAGTTGTACATGTGTGTGCTGAAACCATCTGGTCACATTAATTCAAGCTGTTTGTACAACTATAATTAATATCATTGAATAGTTGCAGAATTCATACAGAAAACTACATTACCCATGATGCAGTGCAGAAAAGTCCACCAATCAGAGTGTCACATCAAGAAAAGTTTGGCAAATAAGAACTTTAGCTCCACCCACACCCACTGTAGGTCTAATCAAGTCTATATATATATATATATATATTAGGGCTGTCAAATGATTAAAAAAATTAACTAATTAATCACACTTTTGTCTGTGATTAATCATGATTAATCACGAAAAACCGTATTTATTACAGAAATAAAAACACAGGCATGTAAGTGCCATTAGAATTTTAAAACAATCAATGCCAATAACAAACAAAAATTATTTCCATGTTGGATTCTAAGTGAACTACAAAAAAATCCAAAATACAGGCATTGCAGATATGGAAATTGGAAAATTATAATAACAAAGTATTGAATACAAACAATTGTTTTCATTGTAAAGTTGTTTTGCAAATTGAGAACATTAATTATAAAGTAGAAACTATTTTGCTTAGTCCTCCGTAATATTTTGGTAGTTGCTAAGACAGGCCAGTCTATTGACATGTGACCTAAGAGTGAGAAAAGTCTCTCACAAGCAGAATCACAGAATCAAAGACTTCTTACATGGACTTTGGTCACACCATCTCTAAACATTAAATTCTAAACTGCTTTGAGCGACTGTCTGCGATGTTAGGCGTTTCATCTGTTGTTAGGATATCCACACATACACAAACACTCTCTCTCTTACACACACACACACACACACACACACATAAAGACAACGCGGGCAGTACAGCGAGCTCACCCGGTATAAGCGACTCCCTTCAGAGTCATCAACGCGCACGGTCGCGTTCATCAAATTTGCTCTAGGCGAACGGTGATCACGCCGCCCTCAACCCGAAAGTGAAAAAGAAAGTGACCGGTTCGCGGATAAACGTGCGGACCGGGAGGGAGGGAGTAGGTGTCGCGGATTAAGCTGGATTTATACTTTCACCTGGCGCCGCATCGCGCGCCTCCGCTGAATGCACGCGCGCCTCGAGGCTTTTATACTTGCCGAGGGAGGGGGTAGGTGTCGCGGGGGGTTCGCTCACTATTCTGCCGCCCTTCTCGGCCGCCTCTGTGGACGCACCGGCCCTGAACATACGTCGGCCAGAACAGGAAATAAGAAAAAAACTGCCGCTGTGTTAAACGCGTTAATTTTTTTAACGCGATTAATATTTCAAATTAATCGGCGTGTGTTAACGCGCTAATTTTGACAGCCCTAATATATATATATATATATATATATATATATATATATATATATATAT
>CAIGQQ010002327.1:445413-462257 GCA_903798035.1 Danio albolineatus | reverse complement strand
TACCTTAGAATGTTAACAATTACCTTTAATATATATATATATATATATATAGATATATATATATATACATAGATATATATATATATTTTTAATATATACAGTTCTGTCTGGTTCTCGGATCTGCTTGGCTGATAGCCGTGTGATATTCTGCAATAACAGCACTTGTACAGCCTCTTCACCCTAGTTTCTTACTCCGCCCACAGAGAGTGACAGCAATAAACTCACTACAGTTTGACTAATACTGCAGCTGTTGGACAACATCATGTACTTCTGAGACTTTCTAGGTAAGAATGTTGTTTAGATTGCAACTGTGCAGTTTATTTATCATGGTGATCTCCTGATTGCAACAGAGAAATACTGGGAAATCATTGTAGACTGATGGCATTTCATGCTGTTCATTCTTATTATCTAAAAATGTAAGCAAAATCAGCTGTTTTCTCATCACTTTAGACATTATGCTAGAGAATCACTCAAACACTAGCTCTACAGGGATGTTGGTGAAGTAGCAGCGGTTTCTGCTGTTCTGACGTCAGCTGCAGATGTGAATGAACGGTGGAAGAAAGTAGTTCCTCAAACAAAAGGGTTTTTAGACTCTCCATGTTTGATTTTCTTTTTAATATACATGATTATGCCATCGAAATGTTGTATAAATGCAATATCACGCTCGTAGCAGTGCAATGTGGCTGTATATCGACACTGGTGGGACACTAGTGCACTTGGCCTGCAGTTCGAGCCAACAAACGCCTCTCACCAGTGCCGATATACAGCTATATCGCACTGCTACAAGTGTGATATTGCTTATATATATTTATTGCCACGTGTGCTTCAGACACGAGGAATTTGCTTTGGCTACAGAAGCTTCCAGTGTACATAAAGTGACAACACAGAATAAGTATAAAAAAGAAGATGATAGACATTAAACAGAGATGCAGTCAGTCTAAAAGATCTGGGTGTTGAAATGTATGTACAGATTTGTTATAAATATACAGGTTATAAGGTGCTGTGTACAGATGCGTAAGGAGAAGTATTGCAGTGTATATTGTTATAAGGTGCTGTGTACAAATGCGTAAGGAGAGGGTATTGCACGTTTATTGCACAATAGGGAAATATGAACTGTTGATGAGGTAGATGGCCTGAGGAAAGACACTTTTCCTGTGTCTGGCTGTTCTTGTGCTCGGTGCTCTGTAGCGCCGGCCAGACGGTAACAGTTCAAACAGGAAGTGTGCTGGGTGTGAGGCGTCCAGGGGGATTTTGCGAGCCCTTTTACTCACTGTGGAAGAGTACAGTTCTTGAAGTGTAGGAAGGGTAGTGCCAGTGATTCGTTCAGCAGTCCGGACTATTCGCTGTAGTCTACGGAGGTCGGTTTTGGCAGCTGAGCCTTAACATACTTAAACTTACTACGGTAAACTGTTGTGTATTGTAGTATATTATACTGTATATAGTTGTAGAAAACTACAGTATTGGGTCATTGATTTATATTAATATAATTGTTGTGTTACTATAGCAACAATAGAATTGCCACAACAGATTAACTCAAGCACTTTACTATAGTATGGATCAGAAACACTGTAGTAGATGTTTTGAGGCAATGAGTTGCTACTACTAATCAGGTTTTACAGCGTACAGCAGAGCTGAAGCCTCGGCCTGTTATTTGACAAATGTGAGCTGAATGTGGGAAAATGAATGCTGGTTTTATCTTCTGTCTCGGCTTTGGAAGACAAGTATTCTTACCTTAACTCCGAGAATGAAATTAGCTTGAAGAAAAAGTGCTTGCTGTCTTTGAAAACGCAGAGTCTCCTTGCAAGTCTGCAATTGCGCTTTGCTTCACAGCCTTCTTTCTCTAAAGTGCCTCAATAAAGTCTATCACCTTATTTGCGAAAGTAATATGGCCCAGTGCGATCCCAAATTACATATAAATGACACAGCAAATTGGAAAATTAGGAGAGGAGGGAAGGGTAATTTGCAAGCAAACAGGGTAAAACCAATTTATTAGGAGAGCAGGGAGAAAAATAGCCACAGATACCGCCGTCCATGAAAAACATTGCAGGTGTATCTCTGAAATCCTCCACAGGTCAAATACACTGAGACTGAAGCTGGCTAAAGTGCCCATATTATGAATTGTGTGAAGTTTATATTTGGGTTTTGTGAGTCTAAAAAAACATAAATGCACACACTATTATTGTCTTCTTATATGCATTTATTTTATTTAACTCAGGCTCATAGGCGGAGGGTAAACAAGCTCCAGGTAAGATATGCGCTGCCCTTTAATGCGTTTAAAAAAGATTTGTGACCGACCAAGAAGAGGTTTCAATAAAAACAACTCCTATTAACAATCATCTATTATATTCAACATGCACATAAAACTGTTTTATTAAACTAACCCACTCATACCTGTCAACATTGGGGATGCGAAAATAAGGGATACGCTCAAGACCCCCCCCCCCCCCCTAAATAAATACAAATAAAATAAAAATAAATAAATAAAAATAAGTAAATAAAAAAATCCCTATGTTAAATATGTCCTTCTGGAGCTGTTTCATTGTAAATAAACAGTTAAATGGTCAGTATTTTTTTTGATATTATTATTTACAATAGAAAATGTAATAGTGAGCATTAGCAAACAGTTTAGCTTATTAAAATGAGCTATTGTAAAGAAATAGAAGTTATTAAATCTCATTAATCTTTTCTTCACTGTATAACTCACACATTCTGAATAAAGAGCAGCGAATGAATCTCATTTATATAGACGTTTAGTTTGATTACATTAAATAACAGAGGTGTCACTTTAACAATGCACACATCTAACGTTATAATGAAGCATTCGACTGCTCTCCTCAAACTTTATGCTCATTTAGGACAAAATTAGTTGTGTTTGAAAAAAAAACCCATCAAGATGGACATCTTTAGTTGTTATTATTATTAATTATGTGTGTATGTCTGTTCAAACACACACCCAAAACCCAGACTTTCGCTCCGCTTCAGATCGCGTGTACAGAATGGGTTTGGGAAACAGCGTCTGTTCATCACTATGGAGCGCGTCTGACAGTCACGCACCGCTTTATGACTGTACTGAGGATTGCACAGGAGGAGCGACGGCACCTGTAATGTAAAGGAAAGGGAATCCCGCCGTTTTTATATTTATTTCAAAGTGTTTCATGCCTAAATAAAGCGAAAGCACAGAACTGACTCACATTTAAGAGCAAGGGGCGGCCCCTGGTGGTGCGGCGGTATGGGTTGCGTATAGGGAGGATCGGCTCTTTAATGTTTATCGCCACCCTTCAGAGAAAGACTGAAAATACAGGAGAAATATGGGAAAAGACCTTTACAGGATGAAAGCGGGATAGAACTGTAAAATATGGGAGAATCCTGGGAAATATGGGAGGGTTGACAGGTATAAACACACTATTTAATAATCTATTATATTATATTATATTATATTATATTATATTATATTATATTATATTATATTATATTATTCATTAATTTTGTTGTCGGCTTAGTCCCTTTATTAATCCGGAGTCGCCACAGCGGAATGAACCGCCAACTTATCCAGCATATTTTTTAGGCAGCGGATGCCCTTCCAGACACAACCCATCTCTGGGAAACATCCTTACACACTCATTCACACTCATACACTACAGACAATTTAGCCTACCCAATTCACCTACACCACGTTTTTGGACTTGTGGGGGAAACCGGAGCACCCGGAGGAAACCCACACCAACACGGGGAGAACATGCAGACTCCACACAGAAACACCAACTGACCCAGCCGGGGCTCGAACCAGCGACCTTCTTGCTGTGAGGCGAACGTGCTACTCACTACGCCACCGTGGCGCCCTATATTATATTATATTATATTATATTATATTATATTATATTATATTACATTACATTACATTACATTATATTAATGGTAGCCTTCTGTCTAACAAAATAAAAAGGAATTTTGGCATTTTGGTTTCTGCTTAATATCTCCAAATAAGCAGTATTCTAAATGAGCCTAAAGCTACTCTTAAAAACGCATATAAATAAATAAATAGCACACTTTCACATTACTTTCTCTGAAAAGTAGGGGGTGGGAGGGGTGGACTTTAAATTTGATTGACAAACGTACAATAACTAAAGTTTTCTGTTAATCATCAACATTAAATTATATTCACATTCCACCTTACACCCTTTACATGTTTTCAATGCCGTTTTTTTCTTTGCTACTATCTCCGAGGTCTCTGGCCAAGCCTTCCAAGCCAATTTTTGTTAAACTGCAAAAACATACTTCAACATACGTTTGAATGCAGTTTCTAGGTAAAATGAACGCTAGGCGGCAGTATGACGACAACAACTTGAATGTAAAACGTACAACAAAATGTACCCTGAGTAATGTATTTTAGGTTTGCAATAATGTAGACAGCGTCCTCTAGTGCATTTGTCATCTGAAAAATGCAATAAAACGTACCTTAAGTAACGTATTTCAGATTTTAAATAAATGTAGACAGCGCCCTCTAGTGGATTGTCATCTGAAACGTACAACAAAATGTGTACTAAGTAATGTATTTCAGATTCACACAAATTTAGACAGCGCCCTCTAGTGGATTTGACCTCTGATATGCACAATAAATAAAATAGAATTGTCAATAAAATATACAAAATGCACACACTGTAGCATTTAGGTTGCTGCACTGTACAAGTGAAAAGGATGCAACACAAGTGGTTTGCGTTCATACTCCTGTGAACTTTGAGGTCCTTTAGTCAGTTTGAAGTACAGGTCAGTGTTTCGCCGTTGAGTGTTTGAGTCCTGCTGCTCTCTGTGTTTGTAATGCTGATAATGAAAGCACTCGTAATAACAGCTCCGTCATGTGACTTTGTGCAGCTGCCATCCTGAAAACAGCAAATGCCAATAAAGACCTGCCTTCAAACGAAACCTTTCAATCAAAGCTCAAAGCAAAAGCGTTTCCAGCCGCACACCTGTGGTAAAGAGAGCACCACCGACACAAATTATGCACAATTATTTCTGGATGTTTTCGGTCGCTGTTAGTCGCTCAAACCAAAGCTAAAAAACGGTCAAAGCAAGCGTTTATTCTGAATGTGCACTTCTGAATAGTGACTGAAAACATCCAAACACTCTGCTAGTAAAGCTACCAATTTATTATGTTTACGTTTAGCCGTCTGCCGTTTTAAACACTTTAAACATCATTCCAGTTCTTATTTAGTTAGTGCTGTTATTATATAGTTTATTTAGAATCATTTTAATTATAGTTAGTTCTCGTCCATAAAAAAAACACCACAGTAAAGTGTATGAACACTCATTCTGCTGCACCAATAATATTTCTAAGTTTAAGTCTCTTTTTAAAACTCAGTTATTTTCTGAATTTTACAATCATCACGTTTTGTTGATGCTGTTTCTGTTCATACCTGTCAACACTGGGATGTAAAAATAAGGGAGAACGCCATCAAGATGCATGTTTAGTTATTATTATTATTATTATTATTATTTTTTTTTTTAATTATTATTATTATTATTATTATTTATTCATTCATTCATTCATTCATTCATTTTCTTGTCGGCTTAGTCTTTTTATTAATCAGGGGTCGCCACAGCGAAATGAACCGCCAACTTATCCAGCATATGTTTTATGCAGCGGATGCCCTTTCAGCTGCAACCCATCACTGGGAAACATATTATTATTATTATTATTATTATTGTTGTTGTTGTTGTTGTTGTTGTTGTTGTGATTATTAGGGCGCCACGGTGGCATAGTGGGTAGCACGTTCGCCTCACACCAAGAAGGTCACTGGTTCTAACCTCGGCTGGGTCAGTTGGCATTTCTGTGTGGAGTTTGCATGTTCTCCCCGTGTTTGCGTGGGTTTCCTCCGGGTGCTCCGGTTTCCCTCACAGTCCAAGGATTTGCTGTAGGTGAATTGGGTAGGCTAAGTTGTCCATAGTGTATGAGTGTGAATGAGTGTGTATGGATGTTTCCCAGAGATGGGTTGCAGCTGGAAGGGCATCTGCTGTGTAAAACAAATGCTGAATAAGTTGGCGGTTCATTCCGCTGTGGCGACCCCGGATGAATAAAGGGACTAAGCCGAAAAGACAATGAATGAATGAATGATGATTATGATGTGTTTATGTTTGTTCAAACCCAGGGTGTCCACTTTTGCCCCTCTTTAAATCTCGTGTACAGAATCTGTGTCTGTTTATCACTATGAAGAGCGTCTGATAGTCACGCACTTCTGTATGAACTGATTGTTTTGAGGATTGCATAGGAGGGATTGCAACTGTGATGGAAATGAAGGGAATCCTGCCCTTTTTATATTTATATCAAAGTGTTTTCATGCCTAAATAAAATAAAAACACAGAGCAGATTCATATTTAAGAGCAGGGGGTGACCCCTCGTGGTTCTGCGGTATGGGATGCGTAGGGAGGATCATCTCTTTAATGTTTATTGCCACCAGGCCTGGATTAAGAATTCAGAGGCCCCTGGGCACAAAGTCTTGTAGGGCCCGTACCCGGCCACACCCATATAGTTGATTTTAAAAATAAGAAAATAAAATTGTCATGATCACCAGAGATCCTAACTTCCAGAGATCGCTGGTAGACACACTTTCACACAAGAACTACAAATCCGCCGGTTTATGAACTACATCCCCAGTCATGCAACTTAGTGGGTCCCCTTTCACCATGGGCGAGGTGGAGGAAACCCTTAAGTTGCATGATGGGGGATGTAGTTAATAAACAGGCGCATTTGTAGTTTTTGTGTGAAAGTGTGTCTACCAGCGATTTCTGGAAGTTAGGATTGCTGGTGATCATGACAATAATATATTTTAAATAAAATTAATCTTTAATGTATTGCCCAAATTTCTAAAATAAATGATATACAGTACATATATTTACAGTCTACAAAGATTTTAAAGCATTTAAAACACACTTTGAAAAAAAATACTAATAAAACTGTCATGATCACCAGCGATCTACAGCCAGAAATCGCTGGTTGACACACACACACACACACATCTCATGAACTACAAATCTGCTTGTAAACGGACTACAGATCCAGTCATGCAACACACACAAACACCTGCTCCAAGTCACCATCTGATTAGACTCTCAGAGCTGTAGCTGCTTCTGGACTGATTACACACACTATATAAGCAGCACAAACACACACAGTCATTGCTGAGTATTGTTTACTGGATGTGACATTACAACACGGTTCCTTTGTTCCTGTCTTCCGTGTTTTGATCCTAGTGTGACGGTCTTGTCTGGGCTGTGTTTTTACTGTACAATGGAGCCAGACAGCGTGTATAAATAGTGGCTCGTTCACAAAGAAAATAACCATCTCCACAGCAATGCTTCATTAACTCTGCCTGTTTTATTTAAAACAGTTGTATTTTTATATGCCTATTAAATTCTTTTAACTTTGTGATCGTATAGTGTAACTAGTGTCAATTTTAACAGTCTGAATATGTGAAACATAACACACTTTGAATAATAAATAACAAATCAATGAATGACAATTCTCAATGTACAATGACTGAGAAATACAGAGCAATACAATTCAACTCAAAAAGAAAGGAAACATCCCCACCTAGTGGAGACTTTTAGCAACTCGTTTTGAATCAAGAAAACAATTACAAACATTTAATTAATAACGTTTAACAACATGCCTGTACAATGGAGACAGACAGCGTGTATAAATAGTGGCTCGTTCACAAAGAAAATACCCATCTCTATATAAAACAGCACACAAATTGATCCCAATCAGGCCTCGTTATACAAACACGTTATAACTGAAGATTGAGCAACACACTCGACGCCAAACACAACTCAACATTGTCCCAATATATTAATTGAAACATTCACTCATAATAAAGCAGATGTGTATGTGTTTTAGACACTTATAAATGGTCATTTTCCACCCGAGTGAAACGTGCGACTTACCCACAGCAATGCTTCATCAACTCTGCTGTGGGCGGTCTCTACTCCACACGCTAAATACAACACGCACACTGTAGAGGGCGCTGTCCCCATTTAGGCATTAAAGAGCCCATATTATACATTGAAAAGGGTCATATTTTGGTTTTGGGGGTCTCCAACAGCAGGCTGATATGCATGCATGGTCAAAAAACACTTTCATTGTCTTATAATCTGCATTTATTTTTACCTCATTATCCCAGCGACTCCTGTATAAATCGTTCAGGGATTCATTTGCTCCAAAACCCCTTCTTCGCGCGATGCTAAACTGCGTTGATTGGACCGATGACCCAGTCTGTTGCGATTGGTCGACAGCGCTCAGCGTGAGAGAATGCCCACCACGGCTTATCAACATTGAAGTAGTCATAGTGTGTGCGTGAGCTAATCTGCTAACACTCGTTTTTATCAGGAGTCGCCCGTATTTCAGACACCTCACCCCTGAAACTAACCCCCCGGTCTCCCAGCATATCACTCTAATTCTTAACCAGAAGTAAAAACAGCGACACACATGCAATATTAATGCACACAGCGGAAAAACCGCCGAACGTGTGTAGGAGAGCTGATGTAGCCATAGCAACGACAAACAGCAGAGGAACACGAGCTCAAACGCATTTTAATCCGTAAACACAGCGGCACGCGTCGCGTTTACAACGTGCTTTTAGACGCGATATGAGAATACAAGTTAACCAGAGACACTACGAGCGGTTACAAGTTACAAAACACAATTAAATACATCATTTACAAGCTGGAGAAAACAATGAGGCGACCGTTTTAATCGCACTTACTCACACTTGCTGGATAGCAGGCCAGGGAAATGTCCTGGTGCTCCTAATCCTCCGTTGTAAGTACTCCTCGGAGGGGGAACAGCACATGGCTGTGTTTAATGCTGAGATATTTCTGCAGAAACTACTAACTCTTCAAAGTCTCATCTCTGGGTTCTCTGCACACTTCCAATATCCAGCTAAGCACAGTGCTCTTCTCTGTGTTGCCAGATGTAGCTCACTGATTTCAGCCCAAACCCTGTCCAAAAGGTTTTACCTGCACAATCAAATTTAAAACCGCCCGATCTGGCAACTTTTTCCGCACCGCTGTTGTTTGTGGGTGGGGTTGGGGATTTCGAATCTGCGCGCGCATAAATGGGCAGGGCTTATGTTTCGTGTTCACGTCATGCCGAAACGGCTAAAGACTCGTAAGCACGGCGACTCGTTTGAGGAACTATGAGTCGACTCTTTTATAGATGAATCAATAGTTTTAAACACTGCACTTTCAGATTTAAGCCTCAGCTGGACATTTCACTTCACTCAGAGCTGTGTTACACACAGCATACAAGCTCATTTTCAAAAACCCATAATAGGGGCTCTTTAATTTAACTCACTTCTTTACTCCGTTACACTAGCATTGCTTGTTTGTTCATCCTTGCCTGCCGCCAGCCTTTTTGACTCCTTGCCTGTTCTTGACTACGATTCTGGATTCCTGTACATACCTAGTGGTGGGCAAAGCGAGGCTTCATGAAACACTGAAACAGTCGAAGCAAATGTGTCGAAACTTCGAAACGTTTCAAAACCCGTCTCTATAGTGACACCTAGTGGTTATTTCGAATGTATTGCACTGGAACAGCTATGTTTCTGTTTGTTTCTTACTGCTGCAAAGCGTCTTTGAGCATTGGAAAGGCGCTATATAAAATAAATAATTATTATTATTATTTATAATTTGTGTACTGTGTACTTCCAATCTAGTTTCTGCAGTGAGCCACTGTAGGGCAGAAAGTGAAGAGCCGCTGATTGTTCTCTGTCACACCTTCAGACGAGCCGCAGGTCAGTTTCTGTGCTCATATTCAGCATTTACAGCACACAGACGGATGGTCAGTGGGAGTCCGGAGAGTTGCAGGTCTCTGGCCTGAGCCTTCTGACCGTCAAAATGGGCCCCAAGGGTTTTGCTGGAGAACGGGCTCCTCTCACACCATCTGTCAACCTGTTCCCCATCCCCACACCAGGGAAACCAGTCCAATCAGTAAGAAAACACCAGTCAGGGTGAATCTCCCCTGCTGCCCCTGCAGAAACACACCGTACTCAATCACCATTTGGTTTAATCTGTCAGAATAATTGATCGATATGCTGTTCTGCCTCTCGACACTGTATGAAATTCTTGCTGCCTTACATTTATTAGCTGAACTTGAGTCATCTGAACTTACAGCAAACAAACTGACTAAGCATGTTAAGCTTTGTATAACTTTAAAACATTTAGCTGAATCCTGATTAACTTATCACAACAAGTTAAAGCAACGATTTGTTGTCGACTTTTTGTCATTACGAGTGCAGATGTTGATTAAAGCGTAGCACAATATGATGAAAAATAATATCTGTAGCACAAAGAGCTGTGATAAATGACATTTATTTTATGTGCATGTGTTTGTGCTTCATGCATAAGTTCCATGCAAATTTAAACAATCAGAATGGGCCGCACTTTGCTTATCCCCGCCTCCCCAATACGTGCCGTGAGCTGATAATAATAAATAGAGCTGAAAATAAATAAGAAAAGATATTATCTTTTGTTTAAATAAATATTATAATAATTTAGAGCAAAATTCTACTGTAGTGTTTTTGAACCACACTATAGTAAAATGTAGCAGCATATTGTTGAGTAAACTAAAGTATACCGATAAACTGTATAAATACTGCAGTGTGCTTTAGTTTTTACTGCAGTAAACTGTGGTGCATTGTAGTATAATACTGTAGTATGGAGGACTACAGTATTGGGTCTTTTTTTTACATTGCTTGTTGTGTTACCATAGCAACTGTAAAATCACCACAACAGATTTATTACTATAGTTGATGTGTTACCATAGCAACTGTAGAATCACCACAACAGATTAATCACTGTAGTTAATGTGTTACCATAGCAACTGTAGAATCACCACAACATATTGATTACTATAATTGTTGTGTTACCATAGCAACTGTAGAATCACCACAATAGATTGATTACTATGGTTGTTGTGGTACCATAGCAACGGCAAAATCACCTCAACAGATTAAATTCTATAGATGTCCAATTACCATAGCAACTATAGAATCACTACAACATATTGATTACTATATTTGTTGTGTTACCACAGCAACTATAGAATCCCCACAACAGATGAATTATTATAGTTGTTGTGTTACCATAGCAACTGTAGAATCACCAAAACAGATTAATTACTATAGTTGATGTGTTACCATAGCAACTGTAGAATCACCACAACAGATTTATTACTATAGATGATGTGTTACCATAGCAACTATAGAATCACAACAGATTAATTTCTGTAAATGTCCTACTACCATAGCAACTGTAGAATCACCACAATATATTGATTATTATCATTGTTGTGTTACCATAGCAACTGTGGAATCGCCACAATAGATTGATTACCATCATTGTTGTGGTACCATAGCAACTGTAAAATCACCTCAACAAATTATATTCTATAGATGTTCAATTACCATAGCAACTATAGAATTAATACAACATATTGATTACTATATTTTTGTGTTACCATAGCAACAATAGAATCCCCACAACAGATGAATCATTATAGTTGTTGTTACCATAGCAACTATAGAATCAGCACAACAGATTAATTTCTATAGATGTCCTACTACCATAGCAACTATAGCATTACATCAGCGGATTGATCACTATCATTTTGTGTTACCATAGCAACTTTATAATCACTACAACATATTAATTACTATATTTGTTGTGCTACCATAGCACCTGTAGAATCATAACAATGGATGAATTACAATAGTTGTTGTTACCATAGCAACTGTAGAATCACCACAACAGATTAATTACTGTAGTTGATGTGTTACTGTAGCAACTAAAGAATCCCCACAACAGATTAATTATTATAGTTGTTGTGTTACCATAGCAACTGTAGAATCACCACAACAGATTCATTTCTATAGATGTCCTACTACCATAGCAACTATATAATATACAATATAATTACAACAGCAGATTGATTACTATTATTGTTGTGTTACCATAGCAACTGTAGAATCACTACAACATATTAATTACTATATTTGTTGTTACCATAGCAACTGTAGAATCACCACAACAGATTAATTACAATAGTTGTTGTGTTACCATAGCAACTGTAGATTCACTACAACAGATTGATTACTAATGTTGTTGTGTTGCCATGACAACTGTAGAATCACAATAACAGCATACTTCAAATACTTTACTTTAGTGTGGTTCAAAAACACTGTAATATTTTTTCTTATGGGTTTGGAGAATGTGAATGGAGATTTTAGCTGTTAAATGCAAGCATTGTACCAAAGACTGATGGAAATTAAAACAGTTTATTGGTCAAAAAGACTAGAAAGACTCTGTTATGAAGATATGCTCTCGTAATAATCTCTGTTGAGACTCTGCTCATCCTTGAAACCATGAACAGCATGCTTTCATCCAATAAAATACCAAAGAGCCACTTTTGTCTTGTTGTAGTAAAACGTCTCAGTTCTGCTGTGTGTTTTGCGGGTGATAAAGGATAAAGTGGAGGTTTCTGCTGCTGGAGCTTTCCGTTTCTCTAGCGCGGAAGAGTGTTAAAGGTCTATTGCCTCACACTTCCCTTCATGTTCCCTCTTCAAATCTCTGATGGCCTTATCCACTGATCAAAGCAATAAACTGGCTTTACATCAGTCCGCTTTTCCTGCAAACACACTTCACACGCATCCAAACTCTTTACCCGTACCAGACATTCAGGAAGATAACAGATCCAGCATCACTCGGTTACAGTAACCAGGGAAACGGGTATAATGAGGCGTGTGCGATGAGAAATTTGTTGTGTGATTCAGTCAACACGTGTCAGACAATTATGATGCATATGTGTAATGATGAGTTGTAGAGTAACTGGTTACTGTAATTATGCACTGAAAGGCATTGCTGTTCATTTTTAGGTCATTTAATGAGCATCACGTATAATGCACTTGCCTTATACACTGCAAACAGACTCAATAGTTCTGTGTGAATCAGTTCTGGATTGGGTTTTTTGTTATGCAAATATGTTTTGCAGAATAATCCTATTTTCTAAGTTAAAGAACAATGATTGAACAAGATTACGAAAATGAATTAAGCAGGAAATTAGTTCACACTAATGAGATTTATGTTTTGATGCACTGTAAAAGATTATTCATTCATTTTCCTTCAGCTTAGTCGCTTAATTCTTCAGGGGTCGCCACAGTGGAATGAACCGCCAACTCATCCAGCATATGTTTTACACAGCGGATGCCCTTCCAGTTGCAACTCAGTACTGGGAAACACCCATACACACTCATTCACACACACACTCATACACTAGGGCCAGTTTAGTTCATCAGTTCCTATATAGCGCATGTGGACTGTGGGGGAAACCGGAGCACCCGGAGGAAACCCACACCAACACGGGGAGAACATGCAGACTCAGAAACACCAACTGACCCAGCCGAGACTCAAACCAGCGACCTTTTTGCTGTGAGGCCACAGTGCTAACCACTGAGCCACTGTGTCGACTGTAAAAGAATATATGATCATAAATCACGGCAACATGTTGATTTATGTTAATTATAATTTATTAAAATAAGTTATTCATTTATTGTTATATAATATATAATTTATAATTAATTTATAATATAATTTATTAAATTTGTTACTCATGTTTCAGTTTAAATTTTTAAAGTCAGTTTAATGTAATTTTGAACATTTTTCACAGTCTTCCTATTATGTATGCTTTTTAAAATTATTATTACTGTAATTCTGCTTTTAAAAATGTTATGTTTGTTATTAAAATGTATTAAAAAGTATTAAATATTATTATAATGTTTAGTAATTGTGAGATTAATACTATTGTCTATATGTGTTGAGATTTATAGAGATTTTCAGTACTAAGTCAAATAATTAAATACCTTCTGTGGAAATTTTATTTTATTATTAAAACTTTATTTCATTTTAATATTGGCACATATTTTTCAAGTAATGTTTAATAGAATAAAGACTTTTCTTCTATTATTTATTCTGGATAAAATCTTATTTAACTTAGTTTGCTTTGGAGTAAATAAATAAAAATGTAAAAACTGCTAAGGTCAATATTGTTATTTTGTTTTGACAGAACAATCCACCGTTGTCCAACAACTTAACTAATTAACCTAGTTCAGCATTTAATTGCACTTTAGGCTGAAGTATCTTGCAAAATTACTAGTACAATATCATATATTGCCATCATGGCAAAAAACAAAAGAAATGAGTTCATATTAGTTAATATCTAAAATAATTACTCGTTCATTCATGTTCCTTCGGCTTAGTCCCTTTATTAATCAGGGGTCCCCACAGCGGAATGAACCGCCAACTATTCCAACATATGTTTTACACAGCGATGCCCTTCCAGCTGCAACCCAGTATTGGGAAACACCCATACACACTCATTCACACACATACACTCATATACTACAGCCAATAATCCATTTCCAGAGGAAACCCACACCAACATGGGGAGAACATGCAAACTCCACATATAATGACAACTGGCTCAGCTGGGACTCGAACCAGTGACCTTCTTGCCGTGAGGCCAGATTATAATTAGTTAAAACTATTATGTTTAAAAATATGATGTAAAAAATAATCTCCATTAAACAGTATTTTGTAAATATTTGAGAGAGAATAACAGCTGATAAGTGTGCCCTCGGCTGTATATATGAGCACACGCAGCTCTGTTTTCTAGAATGGCCTATTTAAATCAGTCAGGTTGCGAGGTAATGTTGCCGTTTTCTGCTGGGGTTTTAATAATAGGGCTGGCTGGTTTTATAGATAGGCCTGGCATCTGAAAATTAAGAGACCTGAAAACGACCCAAGCATCCTCCTCGTTACAAATATTAAAGCTTGCGGTGAGAGATGCTCTGCGCTCGGCATTCTGACATGCGTGTGGAGATTTGGAATTGGAAATGGTGGCAAATTGGGGTGATGTGAGGTGACTTTGTTTGTTTTGGCAGAGCTGCTGCGGATAAATAAATCGAGCTGGATCTGGATTCTCGCCTCAGCACGTGTTTTCTGGGATGCTGATGGATGCGGAGATGCTGTCTGTGCACCTGAAATACAACCAGCAAATGAAGAAACGCAGACATTTGAGGATGAGAAAGGTCAAAGCTGCGCTCGGTCTGAGGTGTGAAACTGAAAATACTTCTGTCAGAGCACATGATGAAGAGAAATTATGCAGACTTGTGTCCTGTTGTGTGGCTTCGCCTGCGGTGAACAAGATGTTTTGGCTGATTTTTCAGTCTTTGTAATGTAAAAAGCGTGCAAGCTTTCATTGTGGAGTTATATATCAAATATTCATACAAAACAAAACAAAAACCCACATGAATTTGTACAGTGTTTTAAAACCATACTATAGTGCAGTGTATTATATAGTATATAGTATTTATAACTCTTTGTATATTTTTTTATATTTTATTATTTATAATTTTATAACTAATGAATGCTGCAGCATACTGTAGTTAAACTGTAATAAATACTGTAGTATACTTTAGTTTTTACTACAGTAAATTGTGGTGCATTGTTCAATTCAATGTGTGTTTATTTCTCTAGCGCTTTTACAATGTAGATTGTGTCAAAGGAGCTTAACACAGAAGTTCTGATTTCAAATTTGAGTATATTGTAATATAATATACCCAATAGTTGTAGAAAATCACAGTTTTGGGTCATTTGTTTATATTAGTTGTACAAAAAAATCACCTATACAGATCATTTACTATAGTTGTGTTACCATAGCAACTGTAGAATCACCACAACAGATCAATTATTTTAGTTGTGTTACCATAGCAACTGTAGATTCACCACAACAGATTTTTTGCTATAGTTGTTGTGTTACCATAGCAATTGTAGAATCACCACAATAGATCAGTTACTATAGTTGTTACCATAGCAACTGTAGAGTCACCACAAAAGATCAATTACTATAGTTGTTATGTTACCATAGCAACTGTAGAATCACTACAACAGATCAATTACTATAGTTGTTCTGTTACCATAGCAACTGTAGAATCGCTACAACAGATCAATACTATAGTTGTGTTACCATAGCAACTGTAGAATCACTACAACAGATCACTTACTACAGTTGTTGTGTTACCATAGCAACTGTAGACTCACTACAACAGATCAATTACTATAGTTGTTCTGTTACCATAACAACTGTAGAATTACTACAACAGATCAATTACTATAGTTGTGTTACCATAGCAACTGTAAAATCACTACAACCGATTATTTGCTATAGTTTTGTGTTACCATAGCAACTGCAGAATTACCACAACGGATCAATTACTGTAGTTGCTATTACCGTAGCAACGATAGAATCACCACAGCAGATCAGTGACTTTAGCTTGTGTGTTACCATTGCAACTGTAGAATCGACACAACAGATCCATTACTATAGTTGCTGTGTTACCATAGAAACTATAGAATCACCACAAAAGATCAATTACTATAGTTGTGTTACCATAGCAATGATAGTATCACCACAACAGATCAGTTACTATATTTGCTGTGTTACCATAGAAACTATAGAATCACCACAAAAGATCAATTACTATAGTTGTTGTGTTGCCGTAGCAACTGTAAAATTAGCACAATGGATTAATTGAAGTACTTTACTATAGTATTCATTACAATAAATGACTATTTTTTAATGAGGGAAATTTCTATTCAACTAAAAGTTCTATATATTTGTCAAATCTTACTGTAAATGAGTGTAAATCCAAGTACATTTTAATAGCGTATAAAAAACTAGAAGAATTATATATATATATATATATATATATATATATATATATATATATATATATATA
>CAIGQQ010002327.1:421038-434840 GCA_903798035.1 Danio albolineatus | reverse complement strand
TAGTAACGATGGCGTGTGTGTTAGCTGATGGTGTGTGTGTGTGTGTGTGTGCGCTAATGCAATGACGTGTGTGAGTTAGCTGATGGTGTGTGTGTGCTGATGGTGTGTGTTTTCTGTGACAAAGTGTGTGTGTGTGTGTGTGTGCTAATAACAATGGCGTGTGTGTGTTAGCTGATGGTGTGTGTTTTCTGTGACAGTGTGTGTGTGTGTGGAGGGCTGATGGGTTTTCATTAGTACTGAAGTGGAGGTTCAGGGGCTCCAGAGGCTCCAAATTAGACAAACACAGACACACACACACACACACACACACACACACACACACGCACACACACACACACACACACACACATGCACACACAGAACAACTGCTGAGAGAGTTATAAGGCCTCGCTCTGCCTCAGTATTTGTGTGTGTTTCCAGCTCAGCTTCCCTCTTAGACTTGGGGACTGCACCAATATCATTACAGTGGCCGAGAGAGCTTAGCGTGCTGCAGTTAGGAAAACACAAAACACCAGCACAGGTTCAGGACACCCTGGAGTAGTTTGTTTGAGATGTTCACAGATGTGTGTGTGTTGAGCATCAGTAAGACAGCGTTCGCTCCTGTCAGCTTTAACTGTGGGGAAACTGGATCATTTGGAGCTTCTGTCAGCTGATTTCATCTTCTGGGTTTAAAATAATGTTTGTGGCGGATTAAAATCAGTGATGAATCTGCTAGTGGAGAGATGATGTAGCGTCGCTTTCTCATTATTATTCATAGCCGAGTTTTCTTATCCTATAAGAAGAGCCTGCTGCTTAATTATTCATGAGAGCATGTGCTTTCTGAAGGCAAAGCAGACCTGCCAAGCTTGAGACCCAATGACTGGGTGAGACCCCGTCTGCACGGCACAGGTCGTATGTGTTTGTTTTGATGATCCAGGGGGTTTGTTGCATGTTTTTCCCCGTGATGCCGTCAGGGCCGATACAGCAAATTATAAATCATAAAATCCAAATCGCAACATTGTTCAAGATAATCATGATGGGTTTCTTTCACCCATATCGCACAGCCCTAATGCAGATGCACTTTACTACAGAATCATTTTAATCAATCTAATATCTTTAGTTAATTACGTTATCGTGTGAACAATTTAGCTTACCCAATTCACCTATTGACCTTATTCTCCGCGTATGAGCGGGCGCAGCCATTTGAGTCTTTTTGATTCTTCCGCTTTCATTCACTTCCATTCATTTTAGACGTTAAAATCAGCTCGTTCTGCTGCTTGATGTTGCAAACTGATGTTTTCTTCTTATATTACTCTATTTTGTCTGTGTATTCATGCAAACACTTGTTTGTAGAGCGAGTAGTTTGACTATTTTCTGCTGTTTATTATTCCTAGTCATTTCTCCATAGGCGACTGAATCAGAAGTTCTGAAACAATCATAAACACGAGCGACTTCAGCACTGAAGAATAAGATCAACACCTCACAGATGAAGAGATCTGACCAGATACTCAGTCTGCTGATGGTAACCGAGTCAGCAGCTGTGTGTTATTACACAAATACGTTAGCATACTGTTTACATTTATAGCTTATGTTGACACACACCTTAAAGATATTACTGTTTATTTATATATTTACTGGCCTTCCATAATATAAAGGCTGCGTGGCTACAGGACCTTCCTAAACCAGCGATGCACAAACATCCTGTAGTCTGCACTGACCCCTGCTTACTAAGTAGCCCCCACACTGAGTGGCATGGACTGCTGGACTGGCTGGGGTGCACATCTGCTCCTAATAAGACAAAATCCCCCTCACTGTGTAGTAGAACACCACCAACTTTCCCACTGTGTGAATATTGGTAGGCCTCGGTACTTTTATAAGTCTTCATAAACGCTCCATCTACTCCCCCTGGACAGGACAAAGTCATTAAAAATATCCCTGTAAGTTACCTCTGGCTCATATCGTCTACACACATTAACGGTAACGATGGATGGGGCAATGTCAGACCATCTGATGGTTGCAGGGAGGTTTCACCGTACTCCCAGCCCAAAACATTTACTGAACTAGCATTATATGCCATTGTCTAAAATGACAGCTAACTATACACTATGTGATGACTTTCCCAAACAGTCATCTGATGTACGGTGTCAGCGTACCGGAAGTTGGATGACAAAATGCGGGAGAACGAAGTATTAAAAGTGGGCAGAGCGGAATAAGGTCAATACCACATGTCTTCGGACTTGTGGGGGAAACCAGAGCACCCGGAGGAAACCCACAACAACACAGGGAGAACATGCAGACTCCACACAGAAATGCCAACTGACACCAGCTGGGACTCAAACCAGTGACCTTCTTGCTGTGAGGCGATCATGCTACTCACTCGCCACTGTGACGCCTCTCATAACAAACAAAATAAAACAATAAACAGTCATAAAAACACATTGAAATAACCTTGCATATACCGAAGGAACAGTATAACAGAACATTTTAGCGATTTCAAAGTATTGACTCTTCCAAACCATGTTAAATCTTAACACCGGTTATCATCCCATGCATTTGACACACTAAAACGGGGTCCGAGGAGGGTCTTCAATCTTCAGCCGAGTATCCAGATCTGTCCTGAACACCCCCCGGAGCTCATGACTCTACAGCTAATTGATGACAGGCAATTAAAGCAGCTCGTTTAACCTTGGGGGTCCGAGAGGAGAGACACAGAGAGAAACAGAAGAGTAAGCGTTTACTCTGCATCATTAGACCGAGAAGAAGAAGTAGAAAAAGCCGATATGAGGAGGAACAGGAGCCGATGGGACTCTCGGAGAAATCTAAATAACAGCGGTGTGGAGATGACAAACGCTCAGTGAAAAGACCAACAGCTCATGCAAAAGCTCATCAGAAGGGCTGGAGAGAGCGGCCAGGTCTAATACCCGGAGAGCACTCGCTGTTAGATCAATATTATATATTCACATTTTTCAAATGAATTACTTATTGGCATTTCAAATTGAATCTGCTAATAAATGGCATGCGACTTTCTTAATGCGCTGTTTGCATTAAACATTGCAGCTTGCTTTTGCTTTATGAAATATGTAGCTTTGTGATGCAGGATGCATAAAGGAAAACATTTGCAGTATAAAAGAAGGATGTAGAAATGAAGTCTATTCACAACTTATTATTAAACTATTTAAATTCTTGTCCAAATGACAAATTTGTTTTAAATAAAATAAAAAATATATATATATCATTCATTCATTTTCTTTTCAGCTTAGTCCCTTTATTAATCTGGGGTCGCCACAACGGATTTTAACCACCAACTTATCCAGCACATGTTTTACGCAGCGGATGCCCTCAAGTACTTGAGATTATAATGCATTTCATTTCTTAAAGTAACACATTGTTACCTTTTAAAAGTATCTCAAGATTGTAATGTATTGCTCTCCTTAAAAAATAGGAGTAACACATTAAGCTACTATTTTAAAGAAGTTATTTAAAGAGCATCTCTTTTAATTTTTAAGCTGTTTGTTCAGACATATGTGTAGGTATAGTGTATAGACGGTCATTTTGGGCTGATATAAACACACCCAGTCCTTTTTTTTCAATTTAACAGCATGATAACGGTGGACCAATTGGAGCGGTTTTGAGGCCGACCGCAACTTTACGTAGGAGTGCGGTCCCCCCGGCCACCGAATTAATTGACAGCTGCGTATTAACATATCTCCGTAGTAACGCGTATAATCATATCAACAAGACCGGACGTGCGCAAAGCAACCGGGAATAAAAGATCTGTTCAGTTCACGAAGGTCATCAATCATCATCAGATGTGATCAAGAGTGAGTTTCACAAGTTTAACACGTGTTTAAAACAGTGTCAGCCCAGCCGTATGTCAGCAAAAAAACACTTCAATCTTGGTTTGTTGACATTAAATCAGGTTTATTTTGTACATTAACATAACAGATATCCATACAGCAGTGGATATTAACCTGTATCCTGTCACATTTGCTTGCAAAAGCAGTGCAAAGCTCAATGCGCGCGCTGTCTGTCTCTCTGTCTGTCTGTCTGTGTGTGCGTGCGTGCGTGAACGAACTTTGTAGCTACGTTGTGTGTGTGACTCATCGTTGCAACTCCTCAACAAACACATCAAACAGTCATTGGTAATGTTCTTTCTGTTGTATTTTTTCACAAACGCAGTGCGATCTGCTTCCTTTACATCTGTTCCTGTTGCGTCTGTCTGTCTGACGCAGCCGAGGGCGGAGATTGAGGCACACTGATGGGAACGGTGGGCGGGGAGGACTATCCTTAAAGGCGCAGTACCAAAAACAGCAAAAAGCTCTTTAGAGCTATAATACACAGACTTCAGACAGCTATAATCAATAATCTGATGGGTGTTTTGAGCTGAAACTTTACAGACGAATTCTCCTGACACAAAAAACTTATATTAAATATAAAAAAGGGGTCAAATATGTGCCCTTTAAGATTATAATGCATTAAAAAAGTATCACAGTAACTTACTTTTTTAAAGAAGTAACTCAAGATTGTAATGCATTACTTTTCTTAAAGTAACAATGTGTTACTTAGTTTTTTAAGGAAATAATGCATCGCTATCTTGACTGACTTCTTTAAAGACGTAACTCAAGATTGTAATGTATTGCTTTCCATTAAAAATAACAGAATAACACATGAAGTTACTTTTAAAGAAATAACTCAAGATTATAATGCATTACTTTTCTTAAAGTAACACATTGTTACTTTTTTAAAGTATCTCAAGACTGTAATGTATTGCATTCCTTAAAAAAATAGGAGTAACACATTAAGCTACTATTTTAAAGAAGTCATTAAATATTTTAATGCATTAAAAAAATATCACAGTAAGATACTTTTTAAAAGAAGTAACATTGCAATATTGTAATGCATTACTTTTAACAGTAACTTTTCCCTTATGAGAGGATCCTTACCGGCTCCAGAGATGGATCTTAATGTGTTTTTAATGAGAGTTGTTTGCAAAGAGTCTCTGCGTCAATATGATGTGTTTATGTGTGTGTGTGTGTGTGTTCCCAGGTGTTTATCCTCTGTTCTGTCCTTCTTTGTGATTCAGTAATGACCACTTCAAACAAAAGCCCTGCTGTTATTACCCTATTAATGGCTGCTGTATGTTTAATATCTGCCGGCTCGCCTCCGCTGTAGAGGTGCATAATAAGAGAGAGTTATTTTAATAAGATGACAGCGATTAATATTCTCATTTCTCCATGAGCGTGAGGAAGAGAGAGAGGGCGATGCATGGCCTCCGGTGCCGCATATATTACAGTCTGCGCGCTCCATCTAATATTAATACGGTTTGGTTGGATATTTTAATATGTCTCGGGCTGAACCCATGGATGGCACGGGAAAGATAGATGGCTGACAAAAGAAAATTTTGCTGCTTCATTATTGAGGCAGTCAATTGAAAGTAATGGAGTTGGCGGCCATGAAAGAGTGTGTGAAATATGAACTGAGGGAGTCTTTAGCCTCTCACACACTTCAGCGGATCAGCCAGACGTCTGCTTTTTACATCAGCGGTCGGCTGAAAGCTCAAAGACTCGGAGACTAAATAATATAATATAATATAATATAATATAATATAATATAATATAATATAACATAATATAACATAATATAATATAATATAATATAATATAATATAATATAATATAATATAATATAATATAATATAATATAATATAATATAATACAATACAATACAATACAATACAATACAATACAATACAATATAATATAGTAATGTAATGTAATGTAATATAATATATAATATAATATAATATAATATAATATAATATAAATAATATATTAAAATAAAATAAAATACAATACAATATAATAAATATAATATAATATACTCTAATATAATGTAATATACTGTAATATAATAAAATAAAATATATAATCAAAATAATATAATATAAAATAAAATAAAATAAAATAAAATAAAATAAAATAAAATATATGAAATATGATATATAATATGAAATATGAACTGAGGGAGTCTTTAGCCTCTCACACACTTCAGCGGATCAGCCAGACGTCTGCTTTTTACATCAGCGGTCGGCTGAAAACTTAAAGACTCCGAGACTGAATAATATAATATAATATAATATAATATAATATAATATAATATAATATAATATAAATAATAAAATAAAATAAAATAAAATACAATACAATATAATAAATATAATATAATAATGTAATGTAATGTAATGTAATGTAATATAATATAATATAATATAATATAATATAATATAATATAATAAAATATAATAAAATATAATATAATATAATATAATAAAATAAAATAAAATACAATACAATATAATAAATATAATAAAATATAATATACTCTAATATAATGTAATATAATAAAATAAAATATATAATAAAAATATTATAATATAATATAATATAATATAAAATAAAATAAAATAAAATAAAATAAAATAAAATAAAATATAATGTAATATATGAAATTATATTATATGAAATATTATAATATAATATAATATAAAGTAAAGTAATGTAATGTAATGTAATGTAATGTAATGTAATGTAATCTAATCTAATCTAATCTAATCTAATCTAATCTAATATAATATAATATAATATAAAATAAAATGATTAGTGCTGGGCAAAGGTTAATAGCGATTAGTCAATCCAAGCTAAAAGTCTGTTTTGACATAATATATGTGTGTGTATTATATATATTTATTATGCACGTGATAGAAACAAAACAAATTTGTTATATCGATATTTAAATTGCCTGGCACTAAATATAATTCAATACAATACAATATAATATAATACAATATTTGCAATGCAATAATGTTGCAATGCCTGAATATTTTTTATTATACATTTTTTATGTTTTTCTGTATTTAATTTATTTTTAATTTATTTTATTTCATTTTAAAATACATTTTTTGCAGTATAATATAGAATTTTTATATGAAATATTTGAGATGCACTATTGTATTGAGGAATTATCAGTATTAAAAACGGACAAACCTAATTGGTTAATTTTTGCAATTAAATTTTAATGAGATTTTTTAACCCATTGATAGTCTTTGTCCATATTTGACCAACAAATATTCCATATTTATATTTTTATCGGCTATACTGTTAAATATATATATATATATATATATATATATATCGTTATCTGTCTCCCAAAGAGTTATCAATACTGTTCCAAAATTCAATATTGGTGCCTAGTCAAAATTAAACCTACTGATTCTGACATATGTTAGAATTTGTATAAGATTTAACTTGCAAATCATAACCATGCACAGCTTTATTATATTTTAACTGATGGATAGCACCTATTGGTGTAGGAATAATGCGTAATTTCTGGTGCTAAGAAACTCCATATATAATAATGTCCATATGCTGATGTCTTTACAGTCTGAAGATGTTTTTAAATCATTGAGTGTTTTCCTCTTCTGAATTGTAAAGTCAAGGTCTAGTTTGTGCACTACACGGCTTTTCATTACAAATACGCCTCCAGTTTCCTCCTGTGGATCCGTTTGGAGGACTCTCTCATTTATAACAGCACAAATGAATGAGGTAAAGCCAGGAGACACCGTTTTCCCTTCACATTTGATCAGATTACTGTCTGGTGTGAAAATGAATGTGCGCCGCTGCTCTCGGAGGTTGTGGATGTGTTTTCAGTCAGACGACAGGATCGACCCTGACCTTTAACCCTTGCTCTGTTCGTCAGTGATGGATGTGGAGCTCGTCTGTCCTCCGTCCAGGGCTCTGTGTGTGTGTGTTTCTCAGGGCTGTGCGTCTGCTTTTTTGTCCTTTTTTTCTAGATTTAATTTGTTGAAAAGAGAGTAAAATTAGTGAAATTTAGAGATTAACATTTCTGAAGTCAAGCTTTTAAAATAAAAACAGTTGTTCGCTGTACGTGTGCATTAAAATCATGCATTCAAATGAGAAAAAATCATATTTATACTGTATTTATTGGCTTAAATATCGGCTATCGGCCTCAAAATCAAAAGAGTCATCAGCTATCAACATTGATATTTAGCATATGTGACATTCAATTCAATTCAATTCACCTTTATTTGTATAGCGCTTTTACAATGTGGATTGTGTCAAAGCAGCTTCACATAGAAGGTTATAGTAAATTGAAAATGTCAGTTTAGTTATTAGCTATTAAATTATTAGCTAGTATATAGCTGAGTTCAGGTCAGTTCAGTGTTGTTTAATATTCACTACTTAGAGTCCAAACACTGAAGAGTAATCCATCGGTGCGCAGCTCTAGCTGCAGTCTAGTCGCTGGAGGCTGGAGAACTCGAGACTCGTCTGTCCTTGGAGGGTCACGGGAATCCGTCTCTTGCTTGCTACTCCGCCAAGCAGCTGCTCAGGATACAGCCTGGTCCAGGGTTAAGGAGCCTTGGGATCGTCTCGTCACGGGTCTTGGATCGCATCCGTGGCGCTGCATAGTCTCTGGGGGCCTCGGGAAGAGTATCCCCAGTTGGAATAGAGAACAAAGAAAATAATTAGCGTAGCTGCAGTTCATAGTGTATATAAAGGGGATGCGTGGAGCACATTCGTGCATCATACCGCTAAGTGATGTATTGAGTGTATGCTTTACTAAAAAGATAGGTCTTTAATCTAGTTTTGAACTGTGAGAGTGAGTCTGAGCCCCGGACATTGTCAGGAAGGCTATTCCAGAGTTTAGGAGCCATAAATGAGAAGGCTCGACCCCCTTTATTTGATTTTGCTATTCTGGGTACTACTAGAAGCCCTGAGTTTTGAGATCTTAGAGAGCGGGTTGGATTGTAGCGAGACAGAAGGTTGGTTAGATAAACAGGAGCTAGATTATTTAATGCTTTATATGTAAGAAGTAATATTTTGAACTCAATACGAAACTTAACAGGCAGCCAGTGTAACGAGGATAAAATTGGGGTGATATGATCATATTTTCTAGACCTGGTAAGAACTCTGGCGGCTGCATTTTGTACTAGCTGAAGTTTGTTAATAGAGGAGGCTGGGCAACCAGCGAGCAGAGCATTACAGTAATCCAGCCTGGAAGTCATAAAAGCATGAACTAGCTTTTCTGCATCTGAGATGGATAGCATACTTCGTAGCTTAGCAATATTTCTCAGATGAAAGAATGCAGTTTTTGTGATATGGGAGATATGGCTTTCAAAAGTTAAATTGCTGTCTAATATGACACCCAGATCTTTAACAGTAGAGCTAATGCTAACTCTGCATCCCTCTAGTTGCAGGTCGAGTTGTGCGATCTGCTGTGTACAGGATTTAGGTCCTACATCCTGTACACAGACATCACTCTAATGTCACCAGCTGACTTAAATATCTCTATTTTGGAAGACGTCATTAGTTTAGATCAGAGATGCCCAAACTAGGGCTCGCGGGCCAAAGTTGGCCCATTGCAACCTTTGATTTGGCCCACCATCCCATCTGAGAAGAGAGTGAGAATGATGGAGAGGGCAGGGGCGGACTGGGAGGACTGGGGACATCACTAATTTGATGTAACCTTTCTTTGTTTGGTTTTATTACTGAATTACAATAAAGCCAACCAAAATTAAATGTTCAATTATATGTTGTAAATAAAGCCGATTTTCAAAAATGTAAATAATGTCACTCGAGGACTATGCAGACATCAGCGAGCTAATCGATGCAAAAGAGTGTAACTCCATTCTGAGATTGTATTTGTTTTTACTGTAATAAGTTCATTATAACAATGCAAAAAGAATTATGATGTATTAGTTAATGTTTTCTAATCATTTTTAAACATTATTAAATAAATTAGGAAATTAACCATGGCTCCTATAGTTATCTTCGGCACGCAACCCTCAATCAAGTTTGGTTTGTGGCCCTTCGTAAGAAAAAGTTTGGGCACCCCTGGTTTAGATGGATCGGGATGGTTTTGTATGGGAGTGAATCATGCATAAAATATAATAAACTAATTGCGAGCAGAGTCTCACGGTGGCACAGCGAGTAGCACAATCACCTCAGAGCGAGAATGTCGCTGGTTCGAGTCTCGGCTGGGTCAGTTGGTGTTTCTGTGTGGAGTCTGCATGTTCTCCCCGTTTTGGTGTGGGTTTCCTCCGGGTGCTCCGGTTTCCCCCACAGTCCAAACACATGCGCTATAGGGGAACTGATGAACTAAACTGGCCATAGTGTATGAGTGTGTATGGATGTTTCCAAGTGATGGGTTGCAGCTGGAAGGGCATCCACTACGTAAAAACACATGCTGGATAGGTTTGCGGTTCATTCCCGACCCCATTTGGTGACCCCAGATTAATAAAGAGACTAAGCCGACAAAGAATATGAATGAATGAATAACTGTAAGCATAAATAAATACAACAGAGCAAAGATAGAAGTGAAATAAACACTGCTTCGGGTTTATTCTGAAGAGTCAAACCATATTCAGGTGCTGAAATTGAAAAGTCATATGTAAAGTAACAGTGTATACTCTTCAGTGTGCAAATAAGACAAAAAATGGTTTCTAATTTTGTGCCTGAAGGGTTTAAATTGACTTGAAATGTCTTTAATACACATGCAAATGAAAAACTTACACACAGTAATGCCTAAATTCTCTGGTAACTTCTGAACTGTGGTGCTGATCAGCTATAATCAATGTGAATATTGCAGATGCATATTTTGTGCAGCCCTACTTGTGGGTGTGTTTTCAGTCAGACAACAGGATTGACCCTGACCTTTAACATTTGCTTCAAGAAGGTCACTGGTTTGAGTCCCGGCTGGGTCAGTTGGTGTTTCAGTGTGGAGTTTGCATGTTCTCCCCGTGTTGGTGTGGGTTTTCAAACACATGCGCTATAGGGGAATGATAAACTAAACTGGCCATAGTGTACACTGTATAACCTAACAGTCAACTTTTTCAATGAGTGTAGTCAACTCAATATTTACTGAAAGTTAAATCTACTCATTTGAAAAGAGTTTTGAACTCAGTGTTGAAGGTTATTTAAGGTGAGTTAATTAAATACCTCATTACTTTAACTTAAATGGAGTAAGTTCACAGTACTCATATAGAGTAGTTTAACTCAAATGGTTTGTAGCAATTGTTTTTTTCAAATGGTTTGAGTTGCCTTAACTTATTGGGTTTTACAGTACTCAATTGGTTTGAGTTCTCTTTATTTATTGAGTTTTCCTGTGCTCAGATTGCTTCGTTTACTCAAATGGATTAAGTTCACTGTAGTTATTAGGATTAGGGCTGTGCAATATGGACAAAACAATCATTGCGATTTTTGGAATGAATATTGCGATTTTATTAGTGATTTTGGCAGCTGTTTTTGCTTTGTCAAGCGCGCTACACACACACATTCTACATGTATTCAGCGCACAAGAAGTGCAGAACAAACCATTTCACAATGAAATAACACAGTATTAAGTGTAATAAATAAAACTGTAGTAAAACTGTCTTTAAAACAGACGACAAACTAAAGATGAAGTAACCTCAGCTCTAGTTAAACACATACTGCACACAGCAGCACTCACTGCTGGATCAACAAAACTGTAATAAACTGTGTTAAAAACAGACAACATGAAGAAATAAAGATGAACTAACCTCAATTCCAGTCAGAACAATAAATAAAAACTAACGTCAATCAAAACCACCTATTCGCTTCTCCCGCTCAACTTCAGTGCGCGGAGTGAGCTCTGATTGGTTAACATCTTTCTCCCGCTCAGCTTAGCTATAATTGGCCGGTGTGCAGCGTCAGCTCTGATTGGTTAACATATTAAAATCATGCGCACAAGAACGTCAACAAAAATCTAAATTAATTAATAGATAAAATTGCAGCCTTACGCTGTTTAGAAATTGCATGTGCTTACATCACAATTTTTTTTTTGTTTACGATTTGCAATTAATTGCACAGTACTCATTAGGATTCGTTTTTAAACTTAAATGGTTTGTTGCAATCGGTTTCCTCAAATGGTTTGAGTTACCTTAACTTATTAGGTTTTACGGTGTTTTCCACCTGAGGATACTCATCCCAAGGCCCTCAGAGACTATGCAGCGCCACGGATGCGATCCAAGACCCGCGACTAGACAATCCCAAGTTTCTATAATCCTGGACCAAGCTGTATCCTAAGCAGCTGCTTGGTGCTTGGCGGAGTGGACAGCATGAGACTGATTCCTGTGACCTCGAGTTCTACAGCCTCCAGTGCCCAGACTGCAGCTCTGCACAAGACGTCTGGCCATAGGAGAAATGGTCGTGCCCAACTGAGCCTGGTTTCTCTCCAGGTTTTTTGCTGCTTTGGCACAATCTACATTGTTAAAGCACTATACAAATAAGGGTGAATTGAATTGAATATGAGTGTGTATGGGTGTTTCCCAGTACTGGGTTGCAGCTGGAAGGGCATCCGCTGTGTAAAACATATGCTGGAATAGTTGGCGGTTCATTCCGCTGTGGTGAGCCTTGATGAATAAAGGGAGTAAGCTAAAGAAAAAAGAATGAATGAATGAACATAGACCCAAAGCATGTGTAGTACTGCAAACAGCCGATAACTGAAACTAATTCATCCCTTCTCATTCAGTTTTTTGTTTTACAATCACCTCCATTCATCAACATATTCCTTTAATCATGCATTTTATTTAATACTTTTTTTGTAATTTTACAATTTTAATTTCAATTTGAATTAGACTTTTTAACCCAATAATAGTCTTTGTCTATATTTGACCCACAGATATTCCATATTTATATTTTTATCAGCTTATATAAACGTATATCAGTTATCGGCCTCAACAGAGTTAGCAGTTCTCAATACTGTTTCAAAATTCAATATCGGTGCATCCCTAGTCAAAATAAAACCTACTGATTCTGACATATGTTATAGATTTTATATATTTAACTTACAAATCATAACCATGCACAACTTTATTATATTTTAACTGACGGATAGCACCTATTAGTATAGGAATAATGCGTAATTTCTGATGCTAAGAAACTCCATATATAATAATGTCCATATGCTGATGTCTTTACAATCTGAAGATGTTTTTAAATCATTGTCGAGTGTTTTCCTCTTCTGAATTGTAAAGTCAAGGTCTAGTTTGTGCACTACACGGCATTTCATTACAAACACGCCTCCAGTTTCCTCCTGTGGAGCCGTTGTGGAGGACTCTCTCATTTATAACAGCACAAATGAATGAGTTAAAGCCAGGAGACACCGTTTTCCCTTCACATTTGATCAGATTACTGTCTGGAAGGGCTTCCGCTGTATAAAACATATGCTGGAATAGTTGGCGGTTCATTCCGCTGTGGTGAGCCCTGATGAATAAAGGGAGTAAGCTAAAGAAAAATGAATGAACATAGACCCATAGAGCCAAAGCATGTGTAGTACTGCAAACAGCCGGTAACTGAAACTAATTCATCCCTCCTTGTTTAGTTTTTTGTTTTACAATCACCTCCATTCATCAACATATTCCTTTAATTATGCATTTTTGAATACTTTTATTGTAATTTTACAATTTTATAATAATAATAGATTTGAATTTGAGGGCGACAGACAGAGAGAGAGGGCGAGAGAGGTGTGTAGTATACAGCAGTAGAGTGCAGCTGAAGGTGGTAAATCAGTCTGTACCTCAGGTCTGAACAGCTTCTCTTTCATTCTGCAGTTCTGCTTCATGGAGTATGAATTCAGCTAATGTACCTTGATGGCTCTCTCTTCTCTCTCTCTCTCTCTCTCTCTCTCAGTCTCTCTCTCTCTTCTCTCTCTCTCTCTCTCTCTCTCTCTCTCTCTCTTCTCTCTCTCTCTCTCTCTCTCTCTCTCTCTCTCTCTCTCTCTCTCT
>CAIGQQ010002327.1:382481-392823 GCA_903798035.1 Danio albolineatus | reverse complement strand
TGTGGGTGTGTGTGCTTGGGAATGAGTGTGTTTGGGAATGACTGTGATTGTGTGTGTGTTAGTGTGTGACTGTGTTTGGGAATGACTGTGAGTGTGTGTGTGTTAGTGTGTGCATCAGAGTGTGTGTGCTTGGGAATGAGTGTGTTTGGGAATGACTGTGTGTGTGTGTTAGTATGTGCATCAGAGTGTGTGGGTGTGTTTGGGAATGACTGTGAGTGTGTGTTATGTGCATCACAGTGTGTGTGTGTGTTTGGGGATGACTGTGAGTGTGTGTGTGTGTTGGTGTGCATCAGAGTGTGTGGATGTTAATGTGGGAATGTGTGTTTGAGAATGTTAGTGTGTGTGTGTGTGTGTTGTGGGCATGGATGTAATATGAGTGTGTATTTTAGTGTATAGATGTGTGTGTGTCTGTTAGTGTGTACATTAGAGTGTGTGGGCATGTGTGTGGCTGTGTGTGTCAGTGTGGGAGTGTGTGTTTGGGAATGAGTCAATGATTTGTGTGTGTGTGTGTGTGTGTGTGTGTGTGCGTGTGTGAGAGCATGTGTATGTTAATTTGAGTATGAATTTGTATTGTTTTACACAGCAGTTACCCTTCCAGCTGCAACACAGTACTGGGAAACATCCATACACACTCATTCACACCCACTACAGCCCGTTTAGTTCATCAGTTCCCCTATAGCGCATGTGTTTGGACTGTGGGGGAAACCGGAGCACCCGGAGGGAACCCACACCAACACGGGGAGAACATCCACACAGAAACACCAACTGACCCAGCTGAGGCTCGAACCAGCGACCTTCTTGCTTTGTGGCCACAGTGCTAACCACTGAGCCACCTTGAGCCCCCTAAATATACTACTTTAATACAACACTGATCATCTTTTGTTGCACTTTTTAAATACACTAGCTTTACATATAAAATACACTTATAAATGAGTGTGTCTGAGTGTGTGCACGTTTGTGTGTCTGTGTACTTTCTTTGTATGACCCTGGAGCAAGTGTTTCGTTCTCTTTCCTCTATTCTTACTCTGTTATTCGTGTCTGATTTCACATCTACATGCGTGTCTTCAGGTGTTTGAGCTTCACACACGCTGCATCAGCGCGTCAGATGAAGTTGTGAGGGTGTTCTCAGGAGGAGCTGGGCGTGGGACTGACGTGGAAGACATGCTTTGAAATTAATCCTGGATTAGAGATTCATTTTGTGCCTTTATTTATTTATTTCCTGAAATCAATCAAATCCGACTCTCCTGTTATCTCGCAGATGGCTCAAATATCCCCGCGCACGTGCAGACAGAGAGAGATTGTAGACTCTGGACTGTGTGTGTGTGTGTCTGTTTTGGAAAGAGCTCAATTTCTTTACACTTGTACAGGTTTGTAGTCTTTAATCTAATGCACACACTGCAAATAAAACATGCTTTTCTTACTCAAATATCTGAAAATTCTTAAAGAGCCCCTATTTTATGTGTTATTGAGAATGATCTTCATCAGTGTGTAACACAGCTCTGAGTGCAGTGAAATGTCCAGCTGAGGGTTAAATCTGAAAGTGCACAGTGTTTAAAACTATTGATTCATCTATAAAAGAGTCAACTCATAGTTCCTCAAACGAATCGCCGTGCTTACGAGTCTTTAGCCGTTTCGGCATGACGTGAACACGAAACATAAGCCCCACCCATTTGTACGCACGCAGACCGGGGAGATTCGAAATCCCCAACCCCGCCCACAAACAACAGCGGCGAGCAAAGGTTGCCAGATTGGGCGGTTTTGAGTTTGATTGTGCAGGTAAAAAGCTTTTGGAGAGGGTTTGGACTGGAATCAGTCAGCTACATCTGGCAACACAGAGAAGAGCACTGTAGCAAGTACGCAGATGAACCAGAGACTGTGAAGAGTCAGTGGTAGAGGTTTATCTCTGCAGAAATGCCTCAGCATTATAGCCCAGCCTTGTGCTGTGTTCCTCTGAGGAGCTTCTGAAATCTACACGCTTACACCGGAGGATTCAGAGCACCGTTTGTTAAAGGAAGGATCAGAAAAGACTATTGATGTATGCAGGGGCGGACTGGCCATAGGGAGCAGCAAGACATTTCCCAGTGGCCTGACGGTGAATCTGGCCTGCTATCCAGCAAGTGTGAGTGCGTGTGATTAAAACGGTTGCCTCATTGTTTTCTCCAGCTTGTAAATGATGTATTTAATTGTGTTTTGTAACTTGTAACCGCTTGTAGTGTCTCTGGTTAACTTGTATTCTCATATCGTGTCTAAAAGCACGTTGTAAACGCGACGCGTGCCGCTTTGTTTACGCATTAAAATGCGTTTGTGAGCTCGTGTTTCTCTGCTGTTTGTTGTTGCTATGGCTACATCAGCTCTCCTACACACGTGCGGCGGTGCTGTTTTATAATGGTTCAGCTTTTGCCGCTGTGGTCATTAATACTGCATGTGTGTCGCTGTTTTTACTTCTGGTTAAGAATAGAGTGATATGCTGGGAGACCGGGGGGTTAGTTTCGGGGGTGAGGGGTCTGAAATACGGGCGACTCCCGGGAAAAACGAGTGTTGGCAGATATGCTCACGCACACACTCTGACTACTTCAATATTTATAAGCCGTGGTGGGCATTCTCTCGTGCTGAATGATGTCGACCAATCACAACAGACTGGGTGATAGATTTCTGGAGAGTGCCAAATACGGCTCAGGAGCTATGTTTTTTTCTTTTTTTTGCAGTTTTTGTTTTCATGAATCCACCAGAAGGCGCTGTGTATGCTTTTTCAGATCTCAAATTCTCTCGCGAGTGCCATTCACGGCTGCTGTTCTCACATAAATCCACCAGAGGGGGCTGACTGATCGACTGACCGATCGACTGACCCACCCTCCACCTTCCCTAAACCCAACCGATAGTGTTTTCAAAAGCAATCCAAAAAAGAAAAACCCTTGCAGCAGCCTGTTTTTTTACCACGTTTTCAGATTTGACCACATTCTCACCCTGTTTTTTTTTATTGTTTTTTATTGAAGGAAGAACCTGGTGAATTAATATATACATATAAGATTTGACAAGACTCCACTTAATTTTTTTGTTAGCACCCCCCACCCCCACTGAACAACCTCTCTGCCCTTCAAAACTAAAATAAATTATAAAAAATAAAATAATAAATAATAAATCAATAAATAAAAATAAATAAATAAATTAAATTAATTAGATAAATTAAATATTTACATAGTCACAGTTTTGATAGTACAGTGAGGAAATATTTAACATCGATGTTTACCCATTGAGTTCGAGTGTTATGTATTAAGTGTTATGCCTTTTTCAAAGTATGAGATCATTGGATTTCATACTGTAAAAATGTTTAGTGGATCTTCTAAGAGAGTATTTAATTTTTCTCACCCTGTTATTTACTTGTTTATTTTATTTATGGCTTTTGTTTTTGTCTTACCTGCTTTCTCGAACTGTTCTTGGATGGACTGGAACCCCGTCATTGCGGTCAAAATTTAAAAAAGTTTTAACAACGAATTGTGTTCCCACTTTATATTAGGAGTTCTTAACTCAAACGTAATTGCACTGAAATTAATAATTCGTTACAATGTACTTATTGTGTAAATACATGTTTTTGCATTGATTTATATACCATATTATCTACAAATTCTTAAATCAAGAAGCATTTTTAGACAAGCAAAAATATAGTGTTGCTTTCAGAAATAACGAGTCAAAATTAAGTGAGTTTTTCTTTAAAACAAGCTAAATAATCTGGCTATAGGGTAAACAGTAATCTAATGTTAAAACAAAAACAAGATTCTTAGCTAAAGAAAAAGTATACACACATCACGCAGTCTACCTATGAGTTGTTGGTTTTTAGGAATGCAAGTAATAGGGATTGATCCGAATCATGTTTATTTCCTGAAGTCGTGGAAGCCATAAAGAGCTCCTTTATGTTAAAGTTACCAATACTAGAAGCTAAGGCTGTGCAATTAATCGCAATCGTAAAAAAATAACGATTTAAGCACATGCAATGTCTAAACCGTGTAAGGCTGTAATTTTATCTATTAATTTATTTAGATTTTTGTTCTCGTTCTTGTGCGCATGATTTTAATATGTTAACCAATCAGAGCTGACGCAGCACACCAGCCAATTACAGCTAAGCTGAGCGGGAGAAAGATGTTAACCAATCAGAGCTCACTCCGCGCATGACGAAGTTGAGCGGGAGAAGCGAATAGGTTTTTTTGATTTACGTTAGTTTTTATTTATTGTTCTGACTGGAATTGAGGTTAGTTCATCTTTATTTGTTCATGTTGTCTGTTTTTAACACAGTTTATTACAGTTTTGTTGATCCAGCAGTGAGTGCTGCTGTGTACAGTATGTGTTTAACTAGAGCTGAGGTTACTTCATCTTCAGTTAGTTTATGTCGTCTGTTTTAAAGACAGTTTTACTACAGTTTTATTTATTACACTTAATACTGTGTTATTTCATTGTGAAATGTTTTGTTCTGCACTTCTTGTGCACTGAATACATGTAGAATGTGTGTACAGTATGTTGTCACGATCACCAGCGATCTAACAGCCCGAGATCGCTGGTTGAAACACACACACACACTTTTCATGAACTACAGATCTGCTTGTTTAAGGACTACAATTCCAGTAATGCAGCACACACACACACTCCGGTTCCGTATCACGACTGATTGCACACACACCACCGGAGGACTGTCAAAGACTGATTACACTCACTGCATAAGCAGCACATTCACTCATAGTCGGCGCTGAGTATTGTTTGCTGTTAGTGACATACAACGCGTTTCCTTTGTTCCAGTATTGCCGTGTTTTGATCCTTGCCCTGTTTATTTGTATATCCCTGTCTGCTGCCTGCCTCTGACCATCTGCCTGCCTATTGACTACGATTCTGGATTCCTATATATATATATATATATATATATATATATATATATATATATCTGTTTGCCCCTGTTGACCAATGCTGTACTGACTATAATCATTAAATCTTGAAAAAGCAAAACAGCTGCCAAAATCACTAATAAAATCACAATATTCGTTCAAAAAATCGCAATAGGATTATTTTGTCCATATTGCACAGCCCTACTAGAAGCCATTTATTCCAGTGTCCTTAAGCATTGTTTAGTGGTAAACTATCTTGATGGTGTTTTTAAATGTAAGTGCTTTTGGTCAACATTACGTTTAGTTTTTTTATATATATGGACTGAGTGATTAATTTCCTGAAAAAGGATAATAAAGTATTACTCACCTTATACACACATTGTCATTTAGCATACAAAATATTTTCAGACTTTTATTACATCATTTTTTAACAGCGCTTCAGTTTTCCGAGTAAAATGATGATTGCACTGTTTCCCGATCTGTGCTGAGGACATGTCAGTCGGAGACGCTGTGAAACAGACTCATCTTGACATCGTGTCTCCTGGACGTTTCTGATCTAAATCATGCCAACTTTTCTCCTGCGTGCTTCATCTGAGCACAGAACGCTCTCTTCAGTCTCAGAAAGAGCGTCTGCCTTTCAGCGTCTCTGTCCTTAAAGAGCCCCTATTATGGGTTATGAAAATTATCTTCATCAGTGTGTAACACAGCTCTAAATGAAGTGAAATGTCCAGCTGAGGCTTAAATCTGAAAGTGCACAGTGTTTAACACTATTGATTCATCTATAAAAGAGTCGACTCATAGTTCCTCAAACGAATCGCCGTGCTTACGAGTCTTTAGCCGTTTCGGCATGACGTGAACACGAAACATAAGCCCCGCCCATTTGTGCGCACACAGACCCAGGAGATTCGAAACCCCCAACCCCGCCCACAAACAACAGCGACGAGCAAAGGTTCGAATTTGATTGTGCAGGTAAAAACTTTTTGGAGAGGGTTTGGACTGGAGTCAGTCAGCTACATCTGGCAACACAGAGAAGAGCGCTGTAGCAAACATGTGCTCAGCTGGATATTATTGGAAGTGTGCAGATGAGACTGTGAAGAGTCAGTGGTGGAGGTTTATCTCTGCAGAAATACCTCAGCATTATAGCCCAGCCTTGTGCTGTGTTCCTCTGAGGAGCTTCTGAAATCTACACGCTTACACCGGAGGATTCGTCAGTGGCCTTCCCGGTGGCCTGACGGTTAATCTGGCCTGCTATCCAGCAAGTGTGAGTGCGTGTGATTAAAACGGTCGCCTCATTGTTTTCTCCAGCTTGTAAATGATGTATTTAATTTAACTTTGTTTACAGATTAAAATGCGTTTATGAGCTCGTGTTCCTCTGCTGTTTGTCGTTGCTATGGCTACATCAGCTCTCCTACACACGTGCGGCGGTCCTGTTTCATAATGGTTCAGCTTTTGCCGCTGTGTGCATTAATACTGCATGTGTGTCGCTGTTTTTACTTCTGGTTAAGAATAGAGTGATATGCTGGGAGATCGGGGGGTTAGTTTCGGGGGTGAGGTGTCTGAAATACAGGCGACTCCTGGGAAAAACGAGTGTTGGCAGATATGCTCACGCACACACTATGACTACTTCAGTATTGATCAGCCGTGGTGGGCATTCTCTCGCTCTGAATGATGTTGACCAATCGCAACAGACTGGGTCATCGGTCCAATCAGCGCAGTTTAGCATCGAGCTAAGGAGGAGTTTTGGAACAAATGAATCACTGAATGATTCATATAGGAGTCGCTGGGATAATGAGGGAAAAATAAATGCAGATTATAAGACAATGAAAGTGTTTTTTGACCATGCATGCAGATCAGCCTGCTGTTGGAGACCCCCAAAACCAAAATATGACCCTTTTTAATGTATAATATGGACTCTTTAAATACCTGTTACGCTGAAAGCTTGATTCTGATTGGCTGATGGGTATATTTGTATTCTGATAAATGCACAGCTAAAGTAGTTCCGGCAGGTTTTGAACACATATCACTACGCTGAATGCTTTCAAGTATTTTACAGCTACATTTTATATTTAGGAGAGCATTATATGTATTTCTGAGATTAAAATATATTGCATTATCTCATTAAATATTTGTTCATTTACTCATACATGAAACAAAACTAAACTGACCACCAAGCAAACCTGCTTATTAAAGAGAAAAAGAGCAGATCTCCCTGATGCTGTGGTTGTGTCGCTCTTAAGCAGTCAATGCATTTATGAATGGATCCGCCTTCACCTTCCTGCGTTTATACATTGATCTCAGAACAGAGGCGTTACTCAATCTCAGTTTCAGTCTTCAGTGATCGATCGGCAGGAGGACACAGAGATGGAGATTGATTCAACACATGGAGGTGGATGGAGGAGCGGAGGCTTCAGAAACACTCACAGTGCATGAAAACGATGTCTTTATTCGCTCACAATAATGTTATTTTAAACCTTTATTTCCTCTAAATTAGTGTTGTTTTTAGCCTTGAGTAACAGTAGTTTTCACCCTCATATACGGTGTCATTCATTGACTTCAAGTCATAACAATTCTTGTATAATAAGCCCTAGTAATGTTTTTCCTTTCAGTTAATGATTACTTAATGTCAAATCACACAGCATTTTATATTTTAGTTCGAGTTTACTATAATAGCCTATTATATAAGTATCAATATAAATATAAGTATAAATAAAGGGACGACGCAGTGGCGCATTAGGTACTGTTGTCGCCTCACAGCAAGAAGGTCTCTGGTTCGAGTCTCGGCTGGGTCAGTTGGTGTTTCTGTGTGGAGTTTGCATGTTCTCCCCGTGTTGGTGTGGGTTTCCTCCGGGTGCTCCGGTTTCCCCCACAGTCCAAACACATGCGGTACAGGTGAATTGGGTTGGCTAAATTGTCCGTAGTGTATGTGTGTGAATGAGTGTGTATGGATGTTTCCCAGAGATGGGTTGCAGCTGGCAGGGCATCCGATGCGTAAAACATATGCTGGATAAGTTATCGGTTTATTCCGCTGTGGTGACCCCAGATTAATAAAGGGACTAAGTCGAAAAGAAAATGAATGAATGAACAGCTAACAGCCATAAAAACAATTACTGTAAAATCAGTGTAAAACTGGATTTATTATTATTAATAATAATAATAATAATAATGATAATAATAATAATAATTATTATTATTACAGCTTTATTATTAATTATAATTCTTTATTGTCAACTAAGGGTTTAATTAAAAACAACTGTTATATATGCTTTATTTAATAATTATATTTATTATATAGTTATAATTAAATATTATAATTATAATTTTAATTAAATATTTTTATATATTTATTTATTTATTTATGTATTTTTGTATTTATCTTTTCAACAATAAGAGAAACCTTACTGTCTAAATACAGTTTTCTGGGCAGCACCAATTTATATTTACTGTATTTAAAATTTTATTTTATATTTTTTTTAAATTCATTTGTTTTATTTTATTTTATTTTATTCTATTATTTGTTTTTTTTCCAAATATGTTTATTGATTTTTTTTCTTTTCTCCCCATCAACAGCACATCTGGAATATTAGCAGACGTATAAGGAATCTATTATTTTATTTTATTTTATTTTATTTTATTTTATTTTATTTTATTTTATTTTATTTTATTTTATTTTATTTTATTTTATTTTTTTATTTTTATTTTATTTTATTATTTGTTTTGTTTTATTATTTGTTTTATTTTATTTTATTATTTGTTTTATTTTATTTTATTTTATTACTTGTTTTATTTTATTTGATTATTTGTTTTATTTTATTTTATTTTATTTGATTATTTGTTTTATTTTATTTTATTATTTGTTATATTTTATTTGATTTGATTATTTGTTATATTTTATTTATTTTATTATTTGTTTTATTTTATTTGATTATTTGTTTTATTTTATTTTTTTATTTTATTTTTTAATTATTCTTTTTTTAATTTTAATTTTAATTAAATAAAATGTTATTTTGTTTTATTTTAGTTTTGCAATAATAAAAGAGAAACTGCATAATGTCTAAATTAAACATTTCTCTTAAATATTTTGAGGCAGCAGATCTGATGGACGAGTTGCTCTTTTCACTGATCTGTTGCTTTATTTTAGACAGTCCATATATTACAGTGCAGTTTTCAGGACAGATTCGTGTATGGTGCAGGAGTTTTCGAGATCTCCTCAGTCTCCTTCATGTTCTCAGGGCTGTATCTGTGTTTTCCATCCGGCGGTCGGGTCAGTGGGTCAGCGGTGCTGAAATGCAGACACAGAAAGGCATTATCTGATGTGTGTTGTGGAGATTACGGGTCACGCTGCTCTTTTCCCTCTGACCTGACGCTGTAATGGAGCCTGGACCGTTTCAAGGTTGTGTTTCTCATTTGCACCATCCACCAGTGCGGCTTTAGCATGCTAATGTCCAGATTATGAGTTCTGTAAGGTTACTGAAGCTGAAATAAACACTGCCGTCTTGACCTTTGCTTGTGTAAACTGCTTCTATATGTAATTACTAAATCGAGCGCACTTCCACATTGCAGAATAAGGTCAATAGCTTTAAGATTATATATGCTTATGCTTATTGATTCATATTTCTCTGTGTAGATATATCACTGGAGGGTCTTTGGTAATAGTGAGTGATTCTCCTGCTGTATAAAGTGAAGCGCGGCTCAATTAAAGGCAGTGTTTGATCTGTGCTGCACCTCCAGTATTAATGAGTGTGTGTGTGTGTGTGTGTGCAGCATCAGCACCTGCAGAGGGCGGAGCTCTGACCACACACACAATTACACACTCGTTAGAGATAATCTGGGCTCCTTAATGAGCCAGGTGTGCCAGAGAGCACGGAGAGAGCGATTAGCGGGTTCTGCTCTCATACTGATAATGAGTGAGGAACACAACACACACCGGCGGAGCTGTAGTGCTCACACAGATGGAGGAAACACACACACATTTGTTCAGTACAGCACCTTCAGTGGACATCTACACGACTGTCATCTTCAGTTTAGGGGGAAATGGTGTTATTATATACTGTAAAATTGGTCATATTATTATTATTATTATTATGATTATTAATATTATTATCATTAGTATTATTACTATTATGATTATTACTATTAATATTATTATTATCATTATTATTATTATTATTATTACTATTATTATTACTATTATTATTACTACTATTATTATTACTACTACTACTACTATTATTATTATTATTATTACTATTGTTATTATTATTAGTAGTAGTATTATTACTATTATGATTATTAATATTATTATTATTATCATTATTATTATTATTACTATTATTATTATTATTATTATTACTATTATTATTATTATTATGATTATTATTACTATTATTATTACTATTATTATTATTTTTTTAAATTATTTTTTATTACTATTATTATTATTATTACTATTATTATTACTATTATTATTACTATTA
>CAIGQQ010002327.1:362549-376275 GCA_903798035.1 Danio albolineatus | reverse complement strand
TAGTGGATTGTCATCTGAAACGTACAACAAATGTACACTAAGTAACGCTTTTCAGATTCAAACATATATAGACAGCGCCCTCTAGTGGATTTTTCATCTGAAACGTACAACAAATGTACACTAAGTAACGTTTTTCAAATTCACTGAAATGTAGACAGCGCCCTCTAGTGGATTGTTGTCTGAAATGTACAACAAAACAAACTAAGTAATGTATATCAAATTCACACATATATAGACAGCGCCCTCTAGTGGATTTGTCATGTGAAACATGCAATAAAATGTACCCTAAGCAACATATTTAGATTTTGCTCCTTTATTTTTGCATTTAGGATTCTCCAAAACACTTTGCTAACAATATAAATGTTTTTGCTGCCACATTTTATAACCGAATGCCTCCTTGCTGCATAAAAAATAATTTCAATAGCTGGCAGCGGGTTTGTTTGCTTTGCTAAATAAAGGGTGTTTTGTTGCAGCAGGATGTTGCTGACTCTGTTTGCTTCATCTCTAGAGGACTCTATTCCTGTGCTTCATCACAAAACAGGACACTGAATACACATTGAGGACAGTGTGAAATGTCCAGCGCTCGTGTTCTCCAGGGCCCACATTCACAAAACATTTATTCTTACCATTAAGAGTTCGACTAAACAACAGTAAAAGTTTTCACTTAAACTGCTGAGACAAACTTTACTGACGAGCAGAGGGTGTGGGCGGGGTTTACCTAGTTGCTATGGTGATATCATGCTTATTAACACTATCCAGCTATTTTTATTCGCATTTTGAATCTGCGCATGAAAAACGGTCGATGGAAATGCCATGATGCACATAAATTTAGAAAATGCGCATAAAAAATGTCTGCGCATAACTGAGTAGGATAAACTTTTTATTGGATAAGAAAAGATGCGCATAAACTGTGATGGAAACACTTTTATCGCATAATTTCCAGCATGTACATTAATAAAGGTGATGTGATTGTGTTATAAGAGATAAGTGATGATGATAATGTGTGTGAATGGTCAAACCAGCAGCTGAACACAATGTAAAACATCTGAAATGTTGTTTTGGTCGTTCTAAAGCGCCTCACCGTTTCAGTAGTTATATTATAGTATATATAATATAGTATTATATTATTAATGACCTCCAGAGTCAAGAGCGTCTGTGCTCCGCGTCTGACACCTTCAAACGCCACCGCGCGTTCAGGATTGCCTTCTGAGGAGCAGGTCATTTATTAAATGAAGAAAAGATCGACGCAGCTTCTCCTACTGCAGCAGATTACGCTTTTACTGTTAATATTTGCCGCCAGTTCATCAGGAAGTGGGGATTGTCTCCTCTTTGACTGGTTGGATGGAAACGCTGCTTTATTCACACGTCTTTTATACCATAATCCAATTTAGCGCATAAAGTTCATTCACATTTTTGGATGGAAAAATAAAGTAATTACAACTAATAATGCATAAAACTAACCCTCATTCTAACCCTACTGCTATAATTATAAGCAATTAATTATAAGTAACTAATTAATAAGTGACTCCTATTATAAGTAACATCATTCAGTAGTTAAACAGATAGTTAAGGACACCTTCAGATAAAGCAGAGCTGTCTTTCTCCTGGTGTTTTTCCTGGTGGGTTCAGATGCTGTTTACTGTCAGTCACAGTATAGTCAGACCTTTACATAAGTTCGGTCACAGCGAGGACGCAGGACTTCATGTTATGTAATAGTCTTTTTCAGCGCAGCGGCTCTAAAAACAACAGCAGTGTCAGGGCTTTTATGGGACGCTGTCATTCAGATAGCAGAGATGATCCTAGTACTTTAGCTCTTTAGAAGATGAAACGCTTATAATGGTCTGCTTTCTACAATCCCACATTTAAACATTCAGTTCAATTCAATTCAATTCAATTCACCTTTATTTGTATAGCGCTTTTACAATGTGGATTGTGTCAAAGCAGCTTCACATAGAAGGTTATAGTAAATTGAAAATGTCAGTTTAGTTATTAATGTTTGAGTTCAGTTCAGTTCAGTGTTGTTCAACATTCACTATTTAGAGTCCAAACACTGAAGAGTAATCCATCGGTGCGCAGCTCTAGCTGCAGTCTAGGCGCCGGAGGTTGGAGAACTCGAGGCTCGTCTGTCCTTGGAGGGTCACAGGAATCCGTCTCTTGCTTGCTACTCTGCCAAGCAGCTGCTCAGGATACGGCCTGGTCCAGGATTATGGAGCCTTGGAATCGTCTCGTCGCGGGTCTGAATCGCATCCGTGGCGCTGCATAGTCTCTGGGGGCCTCGGGATGGGTATCCCCAGGTGGAGATAGAGAATGACGAGAATAATTAGCGTAGCTGCAGTTCATAGTGTATATAAAGGAGATGTGTGGAGCACATTCATGCATCATACCGCTATGTGCTGTATTGAGTGTATGCTTTACTAAAACATCAGCTGAAAGCATGTGTGTGTTCTTCTGAAGTGTCATACTGACTCTGTTTCTGCTTAAATAAGTCATTTTCTGCCCATAATGAAGTGGAAACGGGCTGTTTTGGTTACTTTGTTGCATTATTGATGTGAAGTATTAATGTAAATCTGTGCGTATGATTATTTTGTCAAACCGTTATGTTTGGGCTGGTCGATTAATCAAAAAGTACTCGAAATCGACATTCAGAATCTGCAATCGATCTAATTTGTCCAGGACGATTTTATAAATTACTTTCCCTACGGGTCACATGACCCCGCTCTGCTAAAGGCTGTGGCTGATTTCTACTTCTGCGGGCGCTTTGCAGCCACATCTGATCTCTGGTCAAGTAGGACATGGGTTCATTCTTGAGCCTTACTTTGCACTACACTGACGATGATTGGAAGCTGCCCCAGAGATACCTTTAGATGGATTATAAAAGTTGTCAGTGAACTATGAGGGCAAACAAGCAAACAAATAAAAATAAAATAAAAATAATAATCATTTATTAATCATAATCGAGTTAAAATGTTCAGTTAATGGAGATTTAGATTTTAGGCCAAATAGCCCAGCCCTATTGGTGCATTTTTGATTTACGTTAAAGACATAATTATTCGCCCTCCTGTGAAACTGTGATTATTTAAAAAGATATACATATACCAATGTGTTGGGTTAAAAAGTGTAGAATGTGTTGGGTTAAAAAGTGAAGATTTAATTAAAAAAATTGGTTTATCCATATTTTACCCAATGTTGGTTTAAAATAACCCAGTATTTTGTTGAGTGCAGTTAATCTTTTTTTTTTCAAACTAATTTTTATGCATAATTTCTATATTTTGCTCTTTACTCTAAAGATGTTGGGTTGTTTTAATCCAACATTGGGTCAAATAGGGAGAAAAATTGGGCTTACAAGGGTAGTTAAAATATAATAATAAAAAATTGGTTTTATCCATATTTGAGTGGAATTAATAATATTATTTGTTTTACTTTTCAACTTTTTAAACATATTTTCTATATTTTGCTTTTCACTCTAAAAATGTTGGGTTGTTTAAAACCAATGTTTTGGGTTAAAGTGTAGTTTACATTTAATAATAAAAAAAAGGGTTTATCCATATTTGTCCTAACGTTGGTTTAAAATAACCCAGCATTTTTGAGAACAATTAATAGTAATAATAATATATATATATTTTTTTACAAATTTTTATACATATTTTCTATATTTTGCTCTTCACTCTAAAAGATGTTGGGTTGCTTTAATTCAACACTGGGTCAAATACGGACAAAACCAATGTGTTGGGTTTAAAAATGTACTTAAATTTTTATTGAAAAAATTGGTTTATTCATATTTGACCCAATGTTGGTTTAAAATAACCCAGCATTTTTAAGCACAATTAATAACAATTTAGTTTTTTACAAATTTTTATACAGATTTTCTATATTCTGCTTTTTAATCCAACATTTTGTCAAATATGGAGAAAAGCAATGTGTTGACTATAAAAGTGTACTTTATATTTAATATTTAATTTGACACAAAGTTGGTTTAAAATAACCCAGCATATTTTGAGCACAATTATAAAATCTTTTTTTTAGATACATATTTTCTATATTTTGATTTTCACTCTAAAACAATGTTTGCACAAAATGGAATGGAAACAATGCACAAAACCAATGTGTTGGGTTAAAAAGTGCAGTTTAAATTTAATGTAATGTTAAGGTATATCCATATTTTAACCCAACATTGGTTTAAAATAACTCAGCATTTTTTTTTTGAGTGCAATTAATATGGTTTAATACATATTTTCTATATTTTGCTTTTCACTCTAATAGTTTTTTGGGTTGTTTCAGTACAACATTGGGTCAAATATGAAGAAAACCAATGTCTTGGGTTAAAAAGTGTAGTTCAGATTTATTGAGAAAAAAAAGGGTTTTTATCTATATTTGAACGTTGGTTTAAAATAACCCAGCATTTTTGGGTGCAATTAATCATTTTTTTTTAAACAAATTTTTATAAATATTTTTGCATATAAATTTGATATATTTTGCTTTTCACTCTAAAAATGTTGGGTTGTTTCAATCCAGCATTGGGTCAAATATGGAGAAAAGCAGTGTGTTGGGTTTACTTTAAAAAAAAAAGGGTTTATCTATATTTGACCCAACGTTGGTTAAAAACAACCCTGCATTTTGGGTGCAATTAATAATCATTTTTTAAAACAAATTTTTATACATATTTTGCATAGAAATTTGATGCATTTTGCTTTTCACTCTAAAAATGTTGGGTTGTTTTAATCCAACATTGGGTCAAATATGGAGAAATGCAATGTGTTGGGTTTACTTTTTTTAAAAAATTGGGTTTATCTATATTTGACCCCACGTTGGTTTAAAACAACCCAGCATTTTGTAAAGTGCCTGTGCTAATGACTTTTTAAAAATAAACTTGTGCTTCTAGCCGTGAGCGTCTCCTCATTTCTCTAATTTACAGTTATCTGCAACACTAATGCATCTCTCCTTCTTTCCTCATTATTTATTGAGCTGAATTGACTTTATTAGATGTAATTTCTGACTCTGTGTGATTTGTAGTAATTATGTGAGATTTGAGCGTCAGATTTAACAAGCTGTCCAAGACGCTGTGCTTGTTAAAATCAACCAGCAGAAGGAAATGAAAGCTTGTTAGCTGTAATGTGTGGACTCACTGAAGCAGCTGGAGACGCCGGCTATTCTTCTCCAATAGTCTGCAAGAAAATGTATGCATTCTATTTTACAGAATAGAACTGAATGGAGAAAAAAATAATAGAGTAAAATGCAATCGAATAGAGTACAATAGAATGGAGTAGAATGCAGTGGAGTATAATAGAATAGAATGTAATACAATCAAATAGAATAGAATGAATTAGAATAAAATGGAGTAGAATAGAATAAAACAGAATAGAATGGAGTAGATAAAATAAAACTGAACTAAATATAATAGAATGAAGTAGAATAGAATAGAATAGAAAATAGTATTGTAGAATGGAATGAGCAGAATAAAATAGAATTGATTAGAATAAAATGGAGTAGAATATAATATAATAGAATTGAATGAAGTAGAACAAAATAGAATACGACAGGATGTAATGGAATAGAATAGAATAGAACGTAATTTAGTAGAATAGAGTAAAACAACATATTAGAACAAAACAGAAAGAATAGAGTAAAATGCAATGGAAAAGAATGGAATGTAGTAGAATAGAGCTGAATAGAATTGAGTAGAATGGAATATAAATAATTGTAGTAGAACAGAATAGAATGCAATAGAATAAAATGGAATGGAGTAGAATAGAATGGAATGAATTGGAATAGAATATAATAGAATGGTGTAGATTATATTATAATAGAATGGAATGGAGTAGAATAGAATGCATTAGAGTATAATATAATGGACTATAATAGAACAGAATAGAATATAATAGAATGGAGTATAATAGAACAGAATAGCATTGATTGGAGTACAATAGAATATATTGCAGTAGAATATAATGGATTGGCATAGATTAGAATCGAATGGTGTAGAATAGAAAGTAGTAGAATAGATTGGAATAGAGTAGATTGTAGTAGAATAGAATGCACTAAAATAAAATGAAATAGAGATAAATAGAATAGAATGAAATGTAATACAATAGAATGGATTGGAGTAGAATAGAATGGACTATAATAGATCAGAATAGAATAGATTGGAGTGCAATAGAATATATTGCAGTAGAATAAAATGGACTGGCATAGAACAGAATCGAATGGTGTAGAATAGAATTTAGTAGAATAGAATGGAACAGAATAGATTGTAGTAGAATAATATGCACTAAAATAAAATGAAATGGTGAAAAATGGAATAGAATGAAATGGAATAGAATAGAATGGATTAGAGTAAAATATAATGGACTATAATAGATCAGAATAGAATGGAGTTGAATAGAACAGTTTAGAATGAAGTAGAATAGATTGTAGTAGGAGACAATAGATTATAGTACAATAGAATTGAATAGAGTAGAGTAGACTGGACTAGAATAAAATGGAATGCAGTATAATAGAATAAAACAGAACAGAACAGAATAGAATGCAATATAATATAGTGTAGCAGAATGGAATGGAGTAAAATAAAATAGAATGGAGTAGAATAGAATGGAGTAGAAGAGAATAGAATATGACAGAATGTAGTATAATATAAAATATTAGCAAAATAGAAAGGAATAGAGTATAATAAAATGGAATTTAGTATAATAGAATAAAACAGAACAAAACAAATCAAAAAGAATAGAATACAATGCAATAGAATGGAATGGAGTAGAATAGAATTATTAGAGTAGAATAGAATGGAATAAAATATAATGCAATATAATAGATTTGAGTTGAATAGAATGCAGTAGAATGGAAATGAGTATAGAATGGAATAGAATAGAATGGAATGGATCGGAACAGAGTAGAATGGAGTAGAATAGAAAGGAGTAGAATAAAATGAAGTAGAATGGAATTTAGTATAATAAAATAAAACAGATTAGAATAGAATAGAATGGAGTACAATAGAATGGAGTTGAATAGAACAATAGAATGGAATATAGTAGAATTGAGTAGCATAGAATGGAGTAGAATAGAACAGAATAGAATTTAATAGATTGGAATATAATAGAATTGAGTAGCATAGAATGGAATAGAATAGAACAGAATGGAATATAATAGAAGTAGATTAGAATGAAACAGAATAGAATGAAATATAATAGAATTGAGAAGAATAGAATGGTGTAGAATGGAATGGAGTAGAACAGAATAGAATAGACTATAATACATTAAAATAGAATAGAATGTAGTATAGAGTAGAATAGAATGTAGTATACACATAGATGCTTGCTTTGTTGTTTCCTCTGCTGTGTAATAAACATTAATGCACTTGTTTTGACTGGTTGGAAAAGCAGCGATGATAATTATCTGGGGAACGCGAGCGAACATGATGCATCTAATTAAAAACTGATGAAGTAAAGCAGATCTTAATTTACTCCAGCTTGCTTTTTACTCCAATCTGAAACCACCGCTATCAAACAATTAAACGTTTGCGCTCACAGCGGGGGTCAGTTCCTCCCTCCGTTACACACAAGCGCATGGAGATGAACAGGAATTACTGCGTCGCGGACGAGGGGAAGAATCATTCACTGAAACCTTTCTATAAATCAAATGCTGGAGAGTCGTGTGAGGAATCCTGTTCTGCTGATGGACTCTTCATGCTCAGAGTAAAGAAGATGTTCAGATCAGAGAAACAGCTTTAGTGTTGTTTTTTTATTTTATTTAGCAATCTGTTTATTGAGATGTAACAGAAATGTGACAATATAAAACAGGGGTCATCAACTATATCTGTCAGAGGGCCAGAGTTTTACCAGACAGTCTCTTTGGGGGCCGGACCCCCAAGAAGAAAATCAAATAAAAATCAAATTTTGGCTGAACATCATGTTTAATGTTGATACTTTTCCCATTTCATTACAAAACTGAAGGCGTTTGATTCAGACTCCATCACCTATACCACAGTCAGCCGCTAGGCGTGATGGATATTCTGCCTCAACTCAATCAGGCTCAGTCAACAAGGGGAGATGTAGCTTTAGTCATTGATGAAGCGCTGTGAGTCGCCCGTTTCAGCATTGAGATCTGAACTCAAGCCACGCTTCATCTGATGTGTGAACATTTTTACTGACCTGTTTTGTTCTGCAGGTGATTTATTCACCATGCTATTTTTAGTTGTGCCAGATTGTTTTTCCTCCTTTGTTTAGTCCTGATGCAGACGTCCCAAGTCTCCCGGAAGTTCTGTGAGTCTCCCGCAAATGCACAGAGACTCCCGGATGCCCACAAACCAATGATGATCTCCGGGAAATCACACGTCTCCCTCCTGCTCCTCGAATACACCGCGCACCCCTCTCCACCACATCCCTCCTGCTCTTCACCACACACATCACACACTCCTCCTACACCCCACCCGCTCTTCACTTACGCTAAAACCTGTGTGACACAATAAATGCTGAACGCCGCAGAGTCTGAGTCTGTCCTCATGTCGGAGTGTCGCCTTAATATAGTCATAAACGCTGGTTATTCTGACGAGAGACTCAGTTGTTGATATTTTTAGTTGCTTTAATAGACCACTATTTTCTTTTTGATCCTCACAAGTTTGGAATCCAGTCGCGGGCCGGATTGAACGACTCAGCGGGCCGGATTCAGTATAATATCTAATACATCACAATCATATTTACATATCATACATCACTATTATATTCACATCTGTGTTTTCAATTTAAAAGAGAAACAACAATAACAAAAACAGGTTGTTTTAATTAGTAACAGATTATTCTAGATTAGGGGTGCTCAACCCTGCTCCTGGAGATCGACCATCCTGCAGATTTCAGTTGCAACCCTTATCAAACACACCTGCCTGTAATTATTTAGTGCTGCTCAGGTTCTATTTAATTGGTTCAGGTGTGTTTAATCAGGGTAGGAGCTGAACTTGAGCACCCCCTGTTCTAGATAATACATTAGGAAGAAGTTGTTGAATATACAAATCCACCACAGAAGGCGTGCACCAGTTCATCAATCAACCACATCCATATCACCCCACAGCCCAAAACCGGTTACTCACTGAAGCTGAGCAGGGCTGAGTGTGGTCAGTATCTGGATGGGTCATCAATTATCCTATGGCACTTCTTGTAAAGAGTGTCCTGGCCAGATTCCCTCCAACAGCCCTTACCCATCAGGGCCTCCCAATTATCACCATCCACCGAATTGGCTCCATCACTGTGTCTATAGCTGGTGTAACACTGGCGCCATTGTCCTGCACACTGGTGGTGTTGCGGAGAGACGATAAATGCGCTATATAAATACACAAATTACATTTCATTAAAATATGACAATGGTTTGTTGAAATAATTGGGGGAATTTGTCGATAGGTCAAGTCAGTGTCCATTTCTTCGTCTTTTCCTGCTTCATTTAATCTGAATTTGAAATAAGATCTATAAAGGGTGTCCTCTTCTTCTCAGAAGCAATAAGTTTGCCCTTTAATGTATATGAAATCTTTTCCATAGCCAAACAGAAGGACATATTAGGTTATTAGTGTTATTGGTGTTTTAGTACGGGATATTTAACCATTGCATTGTCACTGAATGAGAGACTTAAAATCTGCAACTGTTCCGTAATCAGGAGTTTCTAATTAATATATGCAAATCATTTGATTTGAGGCAGCTGGTTGCTGGTTCGAGCCTCGGCTGGGTCAGTTGGTGTTTCTGTGTGGAGTCTGCATGTTCTCCCCGTGTTGGTGTGGGTTTCCTCCGGGTGCTCCGGTTTCCCCCACAGTCCAAACACATGCGCTATAGGGGAACTGATGATCTAGATTGGTCGTAGTGAATGTGTGTGTGTGTGTGTGTGTGAATGAGTGTGTATGGGTGTTTCCCAGCACTGGGTTGCAGCTGGAAGGGCATCTGCTGTGTAAAACATATGCTGGATAAGTTGGCGGTTCATTCCGCTGTGGTGAAATGAAGCTGAGGTGAATGAATGAATATGATTTGATCATTTGAAATGACTTGATTTCTAATAATAATGAACTTTTTAATTTAAAGTTTATCAAAACACAGAATAAAGCGTCATTCACACTACGAGCGACTTGCAGCGGCAAAAGTTCATTTTAACGGAGAGTGCGTTACTTCCAGCAACCTCCGTCTACTCAAGCAACAGTGACCGTTGGTGACCTGTTGGCATTGTCGAGCGGTGCGAAAAAGTTGAGAATGCTTCAACTTTATGCAAATAAAGAACGACTTTCTTGAGCGACAGCCAATAGGAGCACCAGTAGAGCTCACATGACTCTCTCTTAGCTCGCTCAGAGGCTGGTTGTATTCTCCGTGCTGTAGACCTAAACGGACCTGCGTTTGAAGCCAGAGCGACAGGCAGCTAAAAGAGCCCAATCACAATTCTATTTTTGAAGCCCTTCCCCTTCCCCTTGGCCCTTACAACCGAGGGTTAAGGGGAAGGGCTTCAACACTTCCCCCTAAGAATTGTTCCAGCACTTCAACACCTGCACACGTCATCATATGTCATCGCCATCTCTTGCTTCATATGAGATCAGACGATCACGACTGCTGGAGTTACTCCAGTTGTGTTATTGTTTGGTGTTTATCTTCAGGAAATCACTGAAGGCGTATATTATGTTATCATAACCATCTAATGTGGCGATAAGATCGTAACTGTACTGTGTGTTTACACAGTGGCCATATTTATCTGTGTAAACACACGAAAACAACATTAACATTACAGCAGACACTGTAAAAGCTCATTCCCAGACACTAGACATTACTGACAGGGTATTCCAGTGTCATCGAGTGTCAGAATGTTGTGGGACTGCTGTACAGGAGTTATGATTATGGATTATACATCGCCAAATTTAGCGTTTTTTTGCGTTTTTTTAAAGCATGACGGTAAAACACGAGCGCGGTTATGAATATATTAAAACGTGTGTTTGTTTGTCATAAAAAATCGTAATAATGACAAAAAATACTAATTCGTGGATCTCCTTACTTCTGGGTTCAGCTATCCTGCCGTTGTGGCAGGTGCATTCTGGGAAATATTCTTACGCCTCCGTTTTAAGTGTGGTCCTGAAAAATCTTCGCTCGAAGGGGTGTATAGCCCTCGCCCTTAGCCCTACGCCTTCAAGCTAAAGAGAATTGGGACACCACTACCCCTCGACGTGAATGTGCAAAACGAGGGGCAGGGGTAAGGGGAAGGGCTAAGGGGGAGAATTGGGATTGGGCCAAAGTCGCTACTAGGGTGAATGAGGCATAGGAAAGCCAGCATCAAAATAACGTAAGAACAAAAGCTCATTTTTATTTCTGATTCTTTTTCATTTCAACTCATTTTGACCTGCTGTATGAAAGTAGGAGATAGATGGAAACATAGCCACTAAAATAAAATCAAAACCCTTACACATTATTTACATTTAAAAGCACAACATGGATTGTGTTAAATTATGAATTATGATTATGAAATATTAACATAATTAAAAAGTAATCATATGGGCTACCCTGAAAAAAATCTTTGAATAATTTAAAAGCAGCAAAAGATTCATCATGTCTGAGAGTTCCCGATCTGCACTGCTCCGGTTTTAGTGAAGCATAGATGTCCTGAATCAATGAGTGTGTGTTTTGGGTGGTACGGTGGCTCAGTGGTTAGCACTAGGGCCTCACAGCAAAAAGGTCGCTGGTTTAAGTCCTAGCTGGGTCAGTTGGTGTTTCTGTGTGGAGTTTTATGTTCTCCCCGTGTTGGTGTGGGTTTCCTCCGGGTCCAAACACATGCGCTATAGGGGAACTGATGAACTAAATTGGCTGTAGTGTATGAGTGTTTGTCTGTGTGTGTGTGTGTGTATAAGTGTGGTATTTGTGTTTCTCAGTGCTGGGTTGCAGCTGGAAGGGCATCCGCTGCGTAAAACTGCGTAAGATTCATTCCACTGTGGCGACCTCTGAAAGCGAGCCTAATCCGAAGGTAAATGAATGATTGAATGTGTGTTTTGATGGATGAATAATGTTGTTATGTTTTCGTTAAACCCTTGTGAACGCTATACTGCTTGATATTGGCCAGGATGCTCTTGTAAAAGATCTTGATGCGCTTCTTTTCCTGGTAAAATAGTAATACAGGTTCATACGGTCTTGAAAAACCTGGGAAAGTCTTGGAATTTTGACAGGGCATTTTCCAGGCCTGGAAAAGTTTTGGAAAAACTGAAAAACCCACAAAGTTTTGGAAAGGTCATGGAAATGAGTTGACCAAATGTCCGTATACTTAAACATAGGTTAGTTGTCTTCTTTTCTGTCCATGCTCAAACACATGCTCTTACATTATTAGTGCTGTGTGAACATCTAAAATACATTTTACAGGGAAATTAAGATTCAGTTAAACTAAATAGACTGTTGCATGTTTTATGATATGCTGTAATAACTTTGAAGATGCATAATTTTTCTTATTATTTAACATGTATACATTGACATTACTTGAAACAATAGGCCATAAAAATTTACCTAAAAGTCATGGAAAAGTCATGGAATTTTAGTAGAAAAAATTATAACAGTAATAATAATAATAATAATAATAATAATAATAATACCAATAATAATAATAATAACAACAACAGCAATAATAATAATGATGATGATGATCATCATCATCATCATCATAATAACGATAATAATAATAATTTTTATATTAATAATAAAAAAATCATCATCATCATCATCCTTATAATCCTAATATTATTCATACTAATAATAATAATAATCTTTCCAGTGATGGGTTGCAGCTGGAAGGGCATCTGCTGCATAAAACATGCTGGATAAGTTGGCGGTTCATTCCGCTGTGATGACCCCAGATTAATAAATGGACGAAGGCGAAAATAAAATGAATGAATGAATGAATAAAAAGCAAAAAGAAATAATAATAATAATATTAATAATAATAATAATAATAGTAAAAAAATAATAATAATAATAATAAAATAATAGTAATAATAATAATAATAATAATAATAGCATCTTCGTAATAATAATAATAACAATAATAATAATAATCATCATCATCATAAAAATAATAACAATAATAACAATAATAATAATAATAATAACAACAACAACAACAACAACAACAGTGGCAACAATAATAACAATAATAAAAATAATGATAATAATAATAATAATAATAACAATAATAATAACAACAATAATAATAATAATAACAATAACAATGAAAATAATAATAATAATTACAATAACAATAATGATCATCATCATCATCATCATTATAATAACAACAACAACAACAACACCAACAATCATAATCATTTAGTCGTGTTTGTAGTCCGACTCCAAATATCTCACAATTCTTTAATAATGAAGCGTTATCTAGACAAGCAAAAAATAAAGTGCTGTTTTCAGAAATGAAGAGTCAAAATTAAGTATTTTTTTTAACTTTAAAGAAGCAAAATAGTCTGCCAGTGTGGTCAGATAAATCAGTTTTCAGTGTGAATGAAGCTTATTCAGGGAAGAACTCGCTTCATGTTGACTCATTATCTCTGAAAACAGCCCAGCATGTTCAGCTTGTCTAGAAGATGCTTCATGTTTTAGATGTCTGGACTAGAAGACTAAAGCATTGTCTGTGTTTGCAGTGTGTGTGTCAGAAAGCAGGACTTCAGTGATGCTGTAAATCAGTGTTAACAGGAGTGTGTGTGTGTGCGCTGAAGGTTGTGGTCCCGGGTGAGTGTCCT
>CAIGQQ010002327.1:253706-271978 GCA_903798035.1 Danio albolineatus | reverse complement strand
ACCCATCCATTCATTTATTCATTCATCTATCCATCAATTTATTCACCCATCCATTCATTTATTTATTCATCTATTCCTCCATTTATTCACCCATCCATGTATCATTTAACTAGTTCCTTTCATATATGCATGCCTAGAAACACTTCTGCTTTGGATTAAATAACATATATTTTAAAACTGTGCCTTTACTTCGTTTGTGTTTTCCGGCTTTCGTTATTTCAGTGATGATAAACATCATGGGTTCGAACCAATGATGATTGAAATTTTGGTGAACCTTGCCTTTAACAATACATCTGTTGCTTGAGTACTGTTAGTTCAGCATTAGTCCTCTGCTGTGGTCTTGTGTGTGTGTGTGTGTGTGTGTGTGTGTGTGTGTGTGTGTAATGTTTATCACTGTATGGAGGAGATGTTTCTGCTCTTCTTCTTCTCTCCATTAGATTAATAATCTCATCACATGATATTATTGACATGACAAACGAGATTAAGCCTTGAATTCTCGTCTGTTTTCTCAATGAACACAAGCTTTGCTGAGAAAGGGCTGTTCTGCCTTCCCAAATGTTCTTTGTGCACCAGTGGATGTGTTTGTGTAATACAATCATGTGGCGTTTACTTTACTTACCGTCACACTGTGAAAAAAAACCCCAACACAAATTAGTTAAGATAATTAAATAGATTTAAGCTATTTAAGTAGATTGAACATAAAATATTGAATTTTTCAATGGTCTTAAAAAAATTAAGAACTGCTTTTATTCTAGCAGAAATAAAACAAATAAGACTTTTTTACAGAAGAAACAATATTATCAGACATACTGTAAACATTTCCTGAATCTGTTTAACAACATTTGGGAAATAAAAAATAATAATAATTCAAAGGGGGGCTAATAATTCTGACTTCAACTGTGTATATCATTGGCATAAATATATAATCACTTTTATAAATTAAATCCATGCATTGTGAGTAATCAGCCAATAAGTAAAATCAGTTTGTTATACCAAAATTATAAAATTAATTTATTAATTAATTATTGAGCGCTACAGTGGCGTAGTGAGTAGCACATTCGCCTCACAGCAAGAAGGTCGCTGGTTCGAGTCCCGGCTGGGTCAGTTGGTGTTTCTGTGTGGAATTTGCATTTTACTGCCTGTGTTGATGTGGGTTTTCCTCCGGGTGCTCCGGTTTCCCCCACAGTCCAAACACATGGTACAGATGAATTGGGTATGGCTAAATTGTCCGTATAGTGTATGGGTGTTTCCCAGAGATGGGTTGCAGCTGGAAGGGCTTCCGCTGCGTAAAACATATGCTGGATAAGTTGGTGGTTCATTCCCTTGTGGCGACCCTGGATTAATAAAGGGACTAAGCTGAAAAGAAAATATATGAATGAATAATTAATTATTAATCATGATTCATTCAGTCAAATCATTTAAAATTAAACAAGTATTTTGAATAAAAAATTTTGAGTTTTGAACTTTAATATTGTTTTTTGGCTGCAGCCTAATCATTATTTTAAAGTGTATTTTTTTAAAACTCTTTTACACTTTAATACATATTCAAAAGTTCAGCTAAAGTTTGAGAGTGATGTTTCACTCTAAAATATGTTATTATTTTATTAATTAATATCTCAATTCAGTAATATTCTTTAAAATAAACAACTGTAGTATTTTACATTTGTTTCACTAAAATATTGAATCTTAATATTGTTTACATCTATTCATAACTTGACAATAATGCAGATATTTTGGTTGACGTTTTTATCAGGGATCTGCAGCCTAATCATTATTTTAAAGTGTATTTTTTAAACTCCTTTACATTTGAATGCATTTCCAGAAGTTCAGCTAAAGTTTGAGAGCGATGTTTCACTCTAAAGTATATTATTATTTTATTAATATCTAAATTCAGTAATATTCTATAAAATAAACAACTGTAGTATTTACATTTGTTTCGGTAAAATATTGAATCTTAATATTGTTTACATCTATTCATAACTTGACAATAATGCAGATATTTCGGTTGACGTTTTTATCAGGGATCTGCAGCCTAATCATTATTTAAAATATATAAAATATACATTTTAATGTGTCTCCGAAAGTTCAGCCAAAGTTTGAGAGCGATGTTTTTCATTCATACTCTAAAATCCCCTGACACAACATCTTCCCGATCCTTGAATATTCCGGCTTCATTTGCATACATTTCGCATCTCTTTTGCCTTTTCAGGAGCATGAATCTTTCAGAGCCGCAAATCTCCTCAAAATATGCCATCAGTCTCAACAGCGGCCTGTTTATTTGCTCCTTTAATTACAGCCAATGTAATTAATTATGTAAATATTTCTGTTTTCACAGGATATTGAGTGGTGCGCAGGATAAACGCCGCTAGCGAGAGAACTGTTGACATATATACACTCATTAAACAATACAATGAAGAGAGCCTGGAGTAGCGGCGCTGCTTGTTTGCTAGCTCGCGTCCGAGGTTTAATTGATGTTTTCTGGCACTGAAACTTACGTTGGAGAAGCTCTTACTCGAAGGTTAGCAAAAGTTCAGTCTGAACTTCTCAGAGTATCAGGCGCAGTGGTGGAAAGAGGACTGAATAATCATCCTCAAGTATAAGACTGAATTAAAGTCAAATGAAAGATGTATTCATTCATTCATTTTTTCATTTGTTTATTCATTCATTTATTCATTTATTCGTTCGTTCATTCATTCATTCATTCATTCATTTATTCATTCATTAATTCATTCATTCATTTATTCATTCATTCATTCATTCATTTATTCATTTTTTCATTCATTTTTTCATCCATTCATTCATTCATTCATTCATTCATTCATTCATTTATTTAATCATTTATTCATTCATTTATTTATTCATTCATTCATTCATTTATTCATTCATTCATTAATTCATTTTCCTTCAGTTTGGTCTCTATTTCAGAGGTCACCACAGTGGAATGAACCACCAACTATTCCGGCATATGGTTTTTTATGCAGTAGATGCCCTTCCAGTTGCAACCCAGTTCTGGGAAACACTTTATAACACCCATACACACTCATCACACACACACTCATACACATTCATCAGTTCCCCTATAGCGCATGTGTTTGGACTGTGGGGGAAACCGGAGCACCCGGAGGAAACCCACACCAACACGGGGAGAACATGCCGACTCCACACAGAAACACCAACTGACCCAGCTGGGACTCGAACCAGCGACCTTCTTGCTGTGAGGCCACAGTGCTAACCACTGAGCCACAGTGCCGCCCTCAAATCAAACATTCATTCATTCATTTTCTTTTCTGCTTAGTCCCTTTATAAACCCGGGGTCGCCACAACGGAATGAACCACCAACTTATCCAGCATATGTTTTACGCAGCGGACGCCATTCCAGCTGCAACCCATCACTGGGGAGCACCCATACACACTCATTCACGCTCATACACTGCGTACCTATAGCGCATGTGTTTGGACTTGTGGGGGAAGTTCCAGCCAAGGCTCGAACCAGTGACCGTCTTGCTGTGAGGCGATTTTGCTACCCACTGTGCCACCGTGACGCCCTTCAAATCAAACCTAATAAAATAAAATAAAGAGAACATAATAAAATAAAATAAAAAATAACATAAAACAAATTAAAATAGGACACAATAAAATAAAAATAGAACATTATGAAATATAGATAAAATAAATTTTAACAGAACTTAATAAAACAAAATAAAATAGGCCATATTAAAATAAAATATAAATAAAGCATAATAAAATTAAATAATATAAACTAAAATATAGACAAAACCAGAATTGTAATTATTATTTTTTTATAGTTACTAAAAAAAAGATGACGATAATAATAATAATAATAATAATAATAATAATAATAATAATAATTATTATTATTATTATTATTATTATTATTATACAATTATTATTATTATTATACACAATATTATTATACACATTATTATTATTATTATTATTATTATCCGATTGTTATTATTATTATTATACACTCATTATTATATCATCATCATATGATATCAACTTCAGTTTTGTCAACCAGCAAAACTCGCTCTGAGCCGAGTTACTCTGGTTTCCCAGCGCATGAGCGGCGCGTACTGTATCGGTGTGTATATAAACAACTGGGACTCACAGCAGGAGGTGCACAGGAACGGTTCTCTGTGCGCATGTGCCAGTTTGCCTTCACCAGCGCTGTTTCAGTTGCACATAGAGAATAACAAACTTGTGCAAAAGACGGCAAATGTGAATGTCCACTAGCGTCTTTATTCTGCCATTACCAGTCTCAGGATTAATACACTCGCATAAAGTAAAACATATGTCAAAGCTTACTGGGAAACATGTGATTTTTACCATGGCATGTTTTTTTTTTTTTTTTGCACCGTCTCCCAGTGTGGCCCCCTGCAAAATGCCACCCTTGCCCATGCCCAAATCCGCCACTACTTATGACAATAAGCACTTATAATCTTGAATAACAGGTGAACTATGCCTTTAAGTAACTTTGACTTTACTTTCAGTCCAGTGAAAACGCTGCACTAGAATATGGATGGAGCAACAGATGGAGAAGCGTCTGCATTGACCATCATCTGGACGTCTGAAAATGACAAACCTGTGTGTGTTTATTGCTTCGGGTCTGAAAGCTCTGAGATCTATCAGTGGTAATCTGTTTTGGCGGAGACTTTTTGAAGAGTGCTTCGGAGAGCTATTATCCTTGATGTGTGGAGATATTGCTTGGTAAAAGAGATGGCGAAAAAGTGTATATCAGAAAACCAGCACGATGCTACCCTTTAAGCAATCTTAGGGTGAAGATTGAGCAGTGAGTCGGAGAATGGCCATTTCATTTAGTGTGTTTGCAGTGATTTCGGTGGTGCTCGCGGTTTTTCTGAGCTCGATGTGGAGAGGGAGATACAAATAAAGATGTTTTGATTTGAGGCGTTTGTGGTTAAACGCAGCTTTCAGCGAGCATCAGCTTTGTACAATCAACTCATTTTCTCTTGAAGGCTCTTTTTGAGCGCATCTTTGAGTCTTTCTTTTGGACTTTTAAGTGCTTTTATTGTGCAAACATCACTTTTATGAAAGTCTTTAAACACAGTTGTGTGAATATATCCAGAATCCAAAAGGTAAACATTAATTAATTGTATTTTTTTATAATGAAGGCCCGTGCACACCGAGACGTTTTTTGCTCGCGTTTTCGGTCGACGTTTGACGCCTCGTGACTAAATAAAGGGCGTCAATGTGACCGTGCACACCAACGCGCAAAACGGCAGACGTAAAAGCGTCATTTTTAAAGAAACGCTTCATGCTCGTTTTTTGTTTTGACGCCCCGAGTCAAAACCTTCTTCACCAATCAGATTGCAACTTTTGTTCACGTGTACGGAGCCGCTGAAGTTACAGTAAACACTTACTGCACTGGTGAACAATAATCATCTCTTCATCGCTAGAGCTGCTACTTGAACCATCCATGCTTTGCCGATCGCAACAACAAGCGTGTAAACTTCCTCTTTTCTTCTTCTGTGTAACAAGCGGGTGTCAGAAGCTTGGCGCCACCGTATGCGCCATCTAACGTCAAGGAGTGATTTTGCATGCTCTCCTGCTCGACGCCAGAGAACATCGCTTGGGCTTGAATGCTGAAAAACGTCTCGAAAAACGCTGACGATAAACGCAAACGAAAAGCGTCCCGGTGTGTACGAGCCTTGACACTTGATAAAAACTTCAATCAACACTTTGGTCAATCAACACTTTGATTGACATTCTCTCTTTGTATGTGTCATCATAAGTGACCACTAGAGAGAAATCACTAGTGCCCATGTCTCCCTCATTAGCATAAACAGCAGCCCTGAGTGAGAAGCAGCCATCTGTCCATTAGCCATTAGAGTGTTTGAGCTGCTGAAGAGGATTATAGATGTGGAGTTTGAGATGAACAGCGACAGGAGTCTCCATAGACTGACAGAAGCATGAAGCACACACTGAAGCACACACCTGACCAGCACTGACAACACACACCCTGCTGTTTTATATCTGTTACTATGGTGATGCACAGCTCAAGGGATCCTCGAGCCCGGGGCTCCCTCCCATTCGTAGAGCGAGAGGGGAGCTTGAGCTTAGGTAGCTCTCAAACTCCCCGGCTGCAGCAACTAAGGGAAACACCTGAGGAGGAAGGGAGTTAGACCAGAGCCTGAATTGTTTAATCTGTTGTGAATTATGTATATCTTTGGATGGTGGGAGGAAACCGGAGGGCCTGGGGGAAACCCACGCGGACACGGGGAGAACATACAAACTCCACACAGAAACACCCAACAGCCTGGCGAGGACCAGGGCTGGCAGTGTTCTTGCTGTGGGGCGACAGTGGTAACCACTGGGCCGCCGTGCCGCCCGATCTAAGAAAAGGAGGAGAAGGGGGAGGAAAGGAGGGTTTTCTTCCATACGAAGATAGCTGTGGACTGGAACTGTGGTTATTTATAGTAGAAGGGGAATCATATGATTGGGAGATCGTGAATAGATAATGTGCGGCCAGCCGTGGTAAATCATAAGCACGTGATCCTCTCGAACTTCACTTAAACAAATTAAGTTGAACTAAATTTTATTTGTTTGTTTAAATTCAGCCCATATCAAATGTTTACAACCACTTACCTTAAAACAAATGAGTAAATCCAATGAATATTTTTTTCAGCGAATTAAATTTTTCATGTCATTTAGGTCTATAAAATATTAACATTTAAAATAAAATACTTCATAAAGTATCAAATTTGATATTGGCGACACCGTGGCTCATTGGTTAGCACTGTAGCCTCACAGCAATAAGGTCGCTGGTTCGAGTCTTGGCTGGGTCAGTTGGTGTTTCTGTGTGGAGTCTGCATGTTCTCCCCATGTTGGTGTGGGTTTCCTCCGGGTGCTCCGGTTTCCCCCACAGTCCAAACACATGCTAAATTGATCGTAGTGTATGAGTGTGTGTGTGTGTGTGTGTGTGTGTGTGTGTGTGAGAGAGAATGAGTGTGTATGGGTGTTTCCCAGTACTGGGTTGCAGGTGGAAGGGCATTCGCTGAGTAAAACAAATGCTGGAATAGTTGGCGGTTCAATCCGCTGTGGTGACCCCTGATAAATAAGGGACTAAGCCGAAGGAAAATGAATGAATGAATAAAAATTTGATTCATGCTTGGGCACCAGAAGCAAAAAGTGTGACAAAAGGGCGCCAAAATCAAATATATAAATACATGTGTGATATATATTTAAGTCCATGGAGATGCATTTATTACTCATATGTATCAGTGTATGTGCCGTCTGAAAGATGTCCAGTTGTGAAGCAAATAAATAGAATCTGGTCAAACTGAGGAGCAGGTCCACAGAGAACACTGAACATGCGGCTCTGTGGTGATATAATGCTGAATATTTCAACACTCGTGTCCCACATTGTTCTTTTACAAGCAGCACGTCTCAGGAGAAACATACAAACCCAGTGGCTATTCTCTGGAGACAGCTTTTATTCTCCCTCTCACTCTCTCTCTCTCTCTCTCTCTCTCTCTCTTGCTCTCTCACTGACTCTCTAGCCATTGCCTGCATTTTATTTCTATCTGTCTTATAGCTTTGGATTTGTTCATTGTTAACTTTTATTTAGTTGTTTCCGGATTGGGTTGATTTTTTTGTAATAAAGGCGTTTCCTTCTTATAGCTAATAACATAATCGGTGCATATCAATTTGCATAGACCTGATTATTAATAGCAGCCGGTACAGTATGTTCATCGATTTGATTCTAGTTAAAAGGACTTGCATATTATCTTCATATTACATCTGTCACAATCACCAGCAATCTAATTCTGACTGATTGCTAAAGGTCTACAAATCTTCTGGTATATGGACTACAAGTTCCAGACGTGCACTTCACTCACACACCTGGCCTAGATCTCCCATGATTGCAAACAGACACAGCTGAAGCTGTTCAGGACTAGTTACACAAATTATTTATACACCTCTTAAACACACGCACACACGTTGCTGAGTCTTGTTATACAGTTTGTGAACATTGCGATGCGCTTGCCTTGCCTTTCTGTGTTAGACCTTTGTTTTGTTGTTTTGTTTGTTTACGTTGCCTGCTGCCTGCCTGTACTGACCTAACATTTGACTAGTGGTGGGCAAAGCAAAGCTTCATGAAACACTGAAACAGTCGAAGCAAATGTGACAAAGCTTCGAAACCCACTCTACAGTGACACCTAGTGGTCATTTTTTATGTAGTGCACTGGAACAGCTTCAGCTAGTTGAGCAAACTGAAGTATTAAACCCCACTTTGTAGCGTTGAACCTTCAAGTGATAAAGTGGAGCGGTGAGAGTTCCTGACTAGCATGCACGGATAGTGGGTTCAAATCCAGGCTCATTCATTCATTCATTCATTTTCTTTTCGGCTTAGTCCCTTTATTAATCTGGGGTCGCCACAGCGGAATGAACCGCCAACTTATCCAGCATATGTTTTACGCAGCGGATGCTCTTCCCATCTCTGGGAAACATCCATACACACTCATTCACATTCATACTCTACAGACAATTTAGCCTACCCAATTCACCTGTACCACATGGGTTTGGACTTGTGGGGGAAACCGGAGCACCCGGAGGAAACCCACGCCAATAAGAGGAGAAGTTTCTTGCTGTTACATCTATTTTGAAATGCTCTGTTCTTGCATCATTTAGTTTCAACATTGGTCTGGTTTCAACATTGGTCATTGGGTTGTTGCTAGATCAGACATGGTTGTGACATATATCATCAGACATATATTATTCATTGAATTCCCCATTTATTGCATTTTTTTAACGTCTTCCCTAAAGCCAGCCATCACAGTACTGTAAAAACATTAATTATTGTTATACAGTGTTACAAAAATGATGCTATATTGATGGCGTATCCACAACTGTATCCTGTCTAGACCAGTGTTTCTCAACTGGTGGGTCGCGACCCAAAAGTGGGTCGCAGGAACATTTTCAGTGGGTCGCGGAGTGTGTGGTCAAAAAAACAACAAAAGTTTAATTTTTAACTTGTTTTGCGTATACCGGACTTTTATTTTGAAATGCGCACACGACAACCGGTCCCTTTGGAATCGACGTGGAAAGCGTCATGTTGCCGAGCAACACAGAGAGTCAGCTGGTGGAGCTGTCATGTGATCAGACGCTGAAACAGAAATTCAGTGAAGTAAGTCTCTCCCAGTTTTGGCGATCTGAGAGTGATCAAACCCATCCCATTCAGAACTACGTATCTGTGTGAAAGTGGCTTCTCTTCCTTGGTGCAGCTTGAGTCCAAGCAGAGGAACAGGTTGTACATAGAGCAGGATCTTCGGGTAGCGCTGTCTACCATCACTCCTGACTGAAACTCTTATCACATCAGTAAAGCACATCCTCAGTTATCTCATTATCTTCCCAAATTACTGTTAAGTGAAACAGATGTTTATAATTGCTGTCATATTAGATGTAAAAATGTTTATGGATGTTTTAATCATTTTACAATGTGCTGGTTTGTTCTGTTCAACAGGATCAGTGTTAATGTTTTATTAACAGTTCAGTTTTGTTTATGGTAATAACCTTTCCTCACCCTAACCGCTGTTTACAGTGTTTGTCGTTTTTACTTTGTAATATTTCTATAATTTATTACATTTTGTTGAATGTCAGCAATATAATATTGTTTATTTGTAAGTCTTGCTGATTTTCTCATGATTTTTCTTTCACTGCTTGTATATGTTAACAAATAAATACAAATTAATTATAATTCCTAAAATTATATTACAGTTCCTAAAAATTTGGGTCGCGGCTTGATGACCATGTAAAAATGTGGGTCCCGTGGTCAAACCAGTTGAGAACCACTGATCTAGACTACACCATAAAACAGTAACATGATTAAAATACATAAAATCATGATTAGGAAGTATTAGTACAAGTCGGGATTCGAACCTAAACGTCATTTGAAGCATAGTAACAACGTGCACACGCACGGTCCACTTGGCTATATGGGACAGAGGATTTTTTCCAACCCTGTTAGTCATACACTGATTCGCCTGGTCTGGAAACACTTCTGAAATGATCGATGCTTTGAATCGCTTTATACACGTAACCAGGTGTTTCAAAACACTTTATTCATGTCACCTGGGTGTTTCGGATCATACTTCAGTGCAGTGTTTGGAAACACATACGCTTCGGGATCTCGACACTGTGTTGAACGCCAGCTTCACGTCAGCCATCCCTACATTTGACTACGACTCTGGGTTTCCTGTATACAGCTGTTTGCCCATGTGTTGACCATTGATTTCCTGACCAGTCTTAATAAACCCTGCATCTGGATCCACACTTCCATGTCAGCGTCCCACTTCACATTACAACATTCATCTGTAAATATTAGCCATAATTTTCTATAATGGTGCCGCGGTGGCGTAGTGGGTAGCAAATTCGCCTCACAGCAAGAAGGTCGCTGGTTTGAGCCTCGGCTGGGTCAGTTGGTGTTTCTGTGTGGAGTTTGCATGTTCTCCCCGTGTTGGTGTGGGTTTCCTCCGGGTGCTCTGGTCTCCAAAGACATGCGGTACAGGTGAATTGGGTAAGCTAAATTGTGTGTAGTGTATGAATGTGAATGAGTGTGTTTGGATGTTTCCCAGAGATGGGTTGCAGCTGGAAGGGCATCCGCTGTTTAAAATATATGCTGGATAAGTTGGTGGTTCATTCTGCTGTGGCGACCCCGGATTAATAAAGGGACTAAGCCGACAAGAAAATGAATGAATGAGTTTTCTATGATTGCACTTATACCTTATACCTGTATCCTGCACTCCTGCTTATTTGGTTTTCTTGTACATGCACATGTGTAATGACAATAAAGTTGAATCGAATCGAATCTAAATTTCAATAATCCAGTCCTCTTCCCCTTTCTCTGTCTTTTCCAGGCCTCATTTCATTGATTCCCTGACCTGGTTTTGGGGCCGGGTCCTTGCGCTGGTGTGTGTTGGTAAGAGATGTGTATTAGTCTGATCCGAGCGCCGTCCTCTTTGATCAAAGGCCATGACTGCCTTCAGATTTGCTCACCAGCGGAGAGAAAGCGTGCAGACGGGGGACAATAGGATGCCGTTCACTTCCAAGGGTGTCGGAATTGATTTGCTTGGGAAAAGGGCAAGTCGAGGCTGATTTACGCTTGGTGCATTTCCAGACAGACTCATGGGAGATGTCATTTTGTCCTTTGGTAAAAAAAAGCTCTCGAATGCACCCTTCTGACTGCAGACTCAAAACAGGGTGCGAGTAACAGGGGAGATTGAAGCATAAATTAATGTCTGATCCTCCCTGAAGGACGTCAAAACAACATTTATAGGAGGTCAGCTATTTAAATAGTGAGAAATGGTTTGCTTTGATCGTTATCTTAAATAATAATACTAATAATTTAAATAATAGATAATGTAAATATACATTTGATCATCCCTGTACTGCATCATACTATTGTGAGTAATCATAATCATACTGTGAAAAGTTAGTTTCAGTATTTAGTGATTCGAGATTTGGGTTTATTTGAGGTTGTAAGTTGCATTATGGGATGTTGATCTGTGCTTTGTCCACTTCTGATGTTGAAAATTCAACTCTACAGTTCAACAAAGTGACTTTTAGAGACATTTTAGTTGTTTGAAATAATATAAGAAATAATATAAAGAGAAATAAATGTCAACACAGGCTCATTCTGAAAGCGTACCCCTACATACATTTCTGGAGATCACAAATTATGTAGTCTGAGGTACGTATGGCTGCATTTCATCTTTAAAGTGAACGCTATGAGGCGGTATGACGCTGTTCCTTTTCACGCTTACCAGCTGATCGCTGACCTCCCAACGCTTTCCCACTGTTACCAGTTTGTCCAGTGGCTCGTCATGTATGTCGGCGAACTTGAGATGCAGAGAGCAGTTGACCGTGATGACCTGGTTCGAGTCTGGCGAATAATGGTTCCAGAAAGCAGGTAAGACAAAAACAGACGCCAAAAATAAAATAAACAAGTAAATAACAGGGTGAGAATGTGGTAAAATCTGAAAACGTGGTAAAAGACGAGGGCTTTTGTTTTTCTGGATCGCTTTCTGGAAACTGTCGTTTGGGTTTAGGGAAATGGGTGAGTGGGCCAATCGATGCTTTTGAAAATAGTATTGGTTGGGTTTTGGGAAGGTGGCGGGTGGGCCAGTCGATCGATCAGTCAGTCGGTCGATCGGTCAGTCAGTCAGTCAGTTGACACCGGCCTCTGGTGGATTTACATGAGAACAGCAGGTGCGAATGGCACTCGAGAGAAATTTGAGATCTGAAAAAGCATACACAGCACCCTCTGGTGGATTTACATGAGAACAGCAGGCACGAATGGCACTCGAGAGAAATTTGAGATCTGAAAAAGCATACACAGCGCCCTCTGGTGGATTCACGAAAACAAAAACTGCAAAAAAAAAGCGTAGCTCCTGGGATGTATTTTGTAATCTCCAGAAATGTAGATAGGGGTACGTTTTCAGAATGAGCCTGGGTTAGAAAATGTGATGAAAATATTACAAGGTAATATTACCAACCCAGACAATATAGCACTGCAGACTATTACACATGTGCAGAAAAGTCACTTTAACAAAGGCTAGAAGTTGTTGTGAAGAAAAATCAAGGTTAAAAAACCCATAATGCAATTCAAAAGCATAAAGAAATAAACAAACAAACATATAAATAAATAAATAAATAAATACACAGCCTCATGACAATCATGTTTATGACAGATTTATGACAAGTATTGTTGTTCTAGTAACATCAAGTTGTCATGACAGAGACAAAAACAGGTTGTGATGTATATGTTTATGTCAGGTTTCCATAACAAAAAAAGCCATATTTGCATTTAAAAAGACACAGCTAAGGGAATGACACTTAATAACTGTTGTCATATGCATGTGTAATCTCATTCACATTCATGATGTACTATATCATGATTATAAAGGTCTCATGATAGTCTTATGCACTCCACTTCAAGTAAAGTGTCACCATACGATTTAATAAATTAAATGTTCAACCATTTATTTTTTCTTCGGCTTAGTTCCTCTTGATCTGGGGTCGCCCCAGCGGAATGAACCGCCAACTATTCCAGTGTACGATTTACACAGCGGATGCCCTTCCAGCTGCAACCCAGTACTGGGAAACACACACACTACGGCCAATTTAGTTAATCAGTTCCCCTATAGCGCATGTGTTTGGACTGTGGGGGAAACCGGAGCACCCGGAGGAAACCCACACCAACACGGGGAGAACATGCAGACTCAGAAACAACAACTGACCCAGCCGAGACTCGAACCAGCGACCTTCTTATTGTGAGGTGACAGTGCTAACCACTGAGCCACCGCCCTAAATTAGATGTAATTTAAATAAATCCATCAGTTTGATTCACTGAAGCTTGTATAATATAAAATAACATTACCCACCCATGTCCAGTGTATAGTTTGGACTCCAAACACACTCTGTAGCTGCAGAAAAGGAAGATCGTGGCCAGAAATGCGGCACGTATGAAGCATGGACATATCAAACTCACACGTGTTCAGTGTCTGCACAGAAAGAGGGATTCACAGCAACAAGGCAATTTATCTTTTTGTGATAAATCCCCGTGTGCATCTCCAGAGACACGCAGCCCGTGCGGACAAATCAACACATTTTTCACTCTCCGCCGTCCTTTCTGTCTTTCCCTTATTTTCTCCACCATTGATTTTTGCTGCAGCTCATCTTCGTGCTTTTGCTGCTTTTTTTGTTTAAAGAACGTGCACTCATTAATGTGTAAACCCAAGCCTGATTCTAAATCATTTAAGTGGTAAAACTTTACATTAAAGTTCATGTATTTTACTAATATGAACTAAGAATGAACAGTACATTACATTCTACATTTACTGATGCAGGGCGGCAGGTAATAATCCCATAGTTAATAGTGTGAATTGGTCATTTTTTTTATCAGAAGTGTTACCTGTGTTGGGTGTCACGGTGGCTCAGTGGTCAGCACTGTGGCCTCGCAGCAAGAAGGTTGCTTGATCCAATCGCAGATTTATTTGTGAAGTCAGTAAAGCAGTGGTCAACACAGGTGCAAACAGATGTGTACAGGCAATCCAGAATCGTAGTCGAAGTAACAGGCAGAAGGTCAACAGGGCAGGTAGCAGACAGGGATAAACAGACAAGCAAGGCGAGGATCAAAACACAACAAGACTAGACAAAGGAAACCACGTTGTAATGTCACTTTACAGTTAACAAGACTCATCAATGACTGTGTGTTTGTGTGGTGATTTTATAGTCCAGGTAATCAGTTCATGAGCAGCATCAGCTGTGGGAGTGTAATCAAATGGAGACTTGAAGCAGGTGTTCGTGTGTGTTGCATGACTGGATTTGTAGTTTGTTTACAAGCAGATTTGTAGTTCATGAGATTTGTGTGGCGCAGTAGGTAGTGCTGTCGCCTCACAGCAAGAAGGTCGCTGGTTCGAGCCTCGGCTGGGTCAGTTGGCATTTCTGTGTGGAGTTTGCATGTTCTCCCCGTGTTGGTGTGGGTTTCCTCCGGGTGCTGCGGTTTCCCCCACAGTCCAAAGATATGCGGTACAGGTGAATTGGGTAGGCTAAATTGTCCGTAGTGTATGTATGTGTGTGAATGAGAATGTATGGGTGTTTCCCAGTACTGGGTTGCAGCTGGAAGGGCATCCGCTGCGTAAAACAAATGCTGGATAAGTTGGCGGTTCATTCCGATGTGGCGACCCCGGATTAATAAAGGGACTGAGCCGAAAAGAAAATGAATGAATGAATGATTGAATGAATGAGATTTGTGTGTGTGTGTGTGTTTTTACCAGCGATCTCTGGCTTTTAGATCGCTGATGATCGTGACAGGTAACACTTAAAAATGAAAAATTTGTACCAATTCACACTATTAACTAGATTACCCGCTTATTATTGAGATATTAACTGCTTATGAGCACTTACAAAGCATGCTCTTATTCTACATCCCTAATCCTACTCGATACCTAAACCCAACTACTACCTTAATAACTATTAACATGTATCAAATAATTCAATTCAATTCACCTTTATTTGTATAGTGCTTTTACAATGTAGATTTTGTCAAAGCAGCTTCACATAGAAGGTTATAGTACATTGAAAATGTCAGTTTAGTTATTAATGTTTGAGTTCAGTTCAGTGTTGTTTAACATTCACTACTTAGAGTCCAAACACTGAAGAGTAATCCATCGGTGCGCAGCTCTAGCTGCAGTCTAGGCGCCGGAGGCTGGAGAACTCGAGGCTTGTCTGTCCTTGGAGGGTCACAGGAATCCGTCTCATGCTTGCTACTCCGCAAAGCAGCTGCTCAGGATACGGCCTGGTCCAGGATTATGGAACCTTGGAATCGTCTCGTTGCGGGTCTTGGATCGCATCCGTGGCGCTGCATAGTCTCTGGGGGCCTCGGGAAGAGTATCCCCAGGTGGAGATAGAGAATAAAGAGAATAATTAGCGTAGCTGCAGTTCATAGTGTATATAAAGGAGACGCGTGGAACACATTCATGCATTATACCGCTATGTGCTGTATTGAGTGTGTGCTTTACTAAAGAGATAGGTCTTTAATCTAGTGTTGAACTGTGAGAGTGAGTCTGAGCATCGAACATTATCAGGAAGGCTATTCCAGAGTTTAGGAGCCATAAATGAGAAGGCTCGACCTCCTTTACTTGACTTTGCTATTCTGGGTACTACTAGAAGCCCTGAGTTTTGAGATCTTAAAGAGCGGGTTGGATTGTAGCGAGACAGAAGGTTGGTTAGATAAACAGGAGCTCGATTATTTAATGCTTTATATGTAAGAAGTAATATTTTATAATCAATACGAAACTTAACAGGCAGCCAGTGTGAGGAGGATAAAATTGGGGTGATATGATCATATTTTCTAGACCTGGTAAGAACTCTGGCAGCTGCATTTTGTACTAGCTGAAGTTTGTTAATAGAGGAGGCTGGGCAACCAGCGAACAGAGCATTACTGTAAAATTAGTAGTATATTGAGCTAAAAGTCGTGGCTGATGGTTTGTTAATAGCAGGAATTGTACTTTAATATAAAGTGTGACCCAAAAAACATCTAGTTCTGGCACCGACATGGAGTTAAAATAAAATCGGTGTGCATTTGAAGTCCATCTCCTGTTTAGCCGAAACCGGCGCGCAGGTAAATTACAAACAGCGGTGTGTGTTTTTACTGATCTGCTATCGCCAGCACAGTGCATGCAGATACAAAGAAACCAAAGGCCACGCTTCCCGAATAAAACACCAACATCTCATGACAACACACACACACACACACACACACACACACACACACACCCCTGATGAGAGCGTGTGCTCCTGTCCGTCTCCTTAATCCACCGTCACTATGAGAGAAAAGCCTATCTAGGGTGATATTTGAGGAGAGCAGTGGCTGTAAGTCCTCTTTGGTAGAGGATATAACTGGGATTATGTCCGCATCGGGCCGCCTTTACAACAGCGAGATGAATTCTCCTAGTTTGAGCATCTCCAAATGTGGCCGCCGGGATCATGCTAATATTTATGATTACTTAGCCGAGGTTCTTATCTGCAAACTGCCACACTGCACCCGGAATAATTCTGTCCTCCCGCAATATCTCTCAATCGATTCCTCTTCTCTAAAGGAGACAAAATAACAATATTAGTTCGCTAGCCCGTGCTTTTAGCAGGAAACAGCCGAGGGCTTTGAGGGGGGAGAATGAAGATGTTAACTGATGAGTGACTGACAGCTGAAGATATAATTATGAGCTCATTATTATACGGTATGCTTGATTCTGATTGGCTGATGAGCATTGTACAGTTAATAATACCTAAAACAAAACTAACTAAACACTAAAGTCAACAAATGATGGAAAATATATATTATAAGCTGAATAATTGATGTCGGACTGTTGAATTATTAGATAATAATGCACAGTATGAGCCCATCACCAGCTGCTACTTATACTACAGCTCATTTGAATGCTTGATTCTGATTGGCTGCTGAGCAGTGTAAAATATGCAAGCTTTTTCCAGATAAACATACAGATGAAGTAGTTCCTGGCAGGTTTTGAGCGCATTTCTGCTCCATATCACTACGCTGAATAATTTTAGTTATTTCTGTTAACAACAGTTAATAACTCCTGAAACCAAACTAATTAAAAACTCAAATAAAAAATTGATTATAACTATATAGTATAAGCTGAATACTTCCCGTCAGACTGCTGAAGTATTAGGAAATGATGCACTAATGGGCTGTTGAAAGCATGATTCTGATTGGCTGATGAGCGTTCTAAAGTGTGCCGTTATTTCCATATAAATGCACAGATAAAGTAGTTCCAAGTGAGTAATGAGGTTTTGAGCGCATATAAGCTCCATATCAATACGCTTCATGATTTTGATTGTTTTTGTTACTGCAGTTAATACCTAAAAGAGAACGAACTAATAACTAAAATAACAATATTAGTTCGCTAGCCCGAGCTCTTAGCAGGAAACAGATGAGGGCTTTGAGGGGGGAGAATGAAGATGTTAACTGATGAGTGATTGACAGCTGAAGATATTATTATTATGAGCTCATTATTATACGGCGTGCTTGATTCTGATTGGCTGATGAACATTCTGAATTGTGCAACCTTTTTTCAGATAAACACACTGCTAAAGTAGTTTAGGGCAGGTTTTGGGGCGATGTTTGGGGTTGGTAAGTTAATGAAAGTAAAGAGGATCCATGCCACCCCTTGGAAAATGGTCAATCGCCTATGTTGCCCATGCCTAAATCTGCCACTGTGTTGCTATACAGTTGTTTGGACTCGATTTGTTTAAGTTAGCTGAACTTATACAGATTTGATAATTGAAATAAAAAATTTTAAGCTACTAATACTCTAAATGTTTTATTATTATTTCAACTCAAACAGTATCAGTGAATATGATTCAATATATAAAAGCTTACAGTACTCAAACCATTTGGTTTCATAACTCAATCGCCGCAATCGGTTTCCTCAAATCGTTTGAGTTAACTTATCGTGTTTTACACGCTTATTTCTCTCTATATTATTTATTATACATTAAATTATTATCTCAAACTGCTAGAATGTCAATAAAAACACTCTGTTAAACTGTAGAGTTAAGTTTTCAACATCACAAGTGTACAGAGCAGAAATCAACATCCAGTAATGTGTCATGTTCACTGGTTCGAGTCTCGGCTGGGTCAGTTGGTGTTTCTGTGTTTATATGTTCTCCCCGTGTTGGTGTGGGTTTCCTCCGGGTGCTCCGGTTTC
>CAIGQQ010002327.1:224829-244058 GCA_903798035.1 Danio albolineatus | reverse complement strand
CATTCAACTTAGGATAAAGATTCAATTTAGGATTAATAATAATAATAGTAATAGTAATAATAATAATGAACAGTATTTTTAACAATCAACATTTTACGATAAAACAATAATAAATAATAATAAACATCATATTTACGTAACAACAATTCAGTATTCAGTCTCTTTCTCCCTCTCTCTCGTTCTCTCTGAATGGCTGAACTCTGCTGGAATGCCGGTCGTCTGGATTACAATCGTTGGCTTAATGAATGTTGTGACAGCGATTAATTGCTGTGAAAGTGATGTGTCCTGAAAGGTCTTGTGTGTCTGCGGTGGTTTCTGATCGAGCTGAACATGTTCTCACTGTACGCACAACCTCTTTGTCCACAATTACGTCCCAGTCCTGCTGCGGCGCTTCTCTTTGTATTCAGCTCTACTGTATTTTCTCATAGGCAGGTGGGCTCCGCGCAAGGACCGGAGCTCTTTTGTTGGTGCTATACAGTCAGTTCAATGAAAAATGTGCTGTTTTTACTCATGTTCACGTTAGTAATTCATTTTTGTTGTAGTTTGTCAGAATATATATTTTTAAATTCAATTAAAAAGCCTCAAATTGATCAGTTTAGGGGTGGATTGGAATTTTAAGAATAATAATAATCATTCAGAAGTGTGTTTATTAATTTAATATAAATGGATTAGTTACATTAAATGGTGATGAACACTATTACACTCAATCATTTATTCATTTTTTCCTTCGGCTTAGTCCCTTATATATCAAGGCTCGCCACAGCGGAATGAACCACCAACTATTCCAGCATGTTTTACACAGCGGATGGCCTTCCAGCCGCAACCCAGTACTAAACACCCATACACACTCATTCACACACACACACTACAGCCAGTGTAGTTCATCAGTTCCCCTATAGCGCATGTGTTTGGACTGTGGGGGCACCCGGAGGAAATATTCCTCTCATATTTTGACATTTAATTCTCTCAATAGGGATTTATATTGATTAACTTTATTTTTATTCTTTTTTTGGATGTTGATGTCTTAATTTTGACGCATATTTAATATACTGTAGTGCAAACTTTTAAGAACAATGATTGTTTTTAAATAAATATATATTAATACTTTTTGTTCATAAGGATGCATTACACTGATCAAGGATGTCTTTTATTATTAAAAGAGGAGTATTCTTTTATTAATTTATCATTATTTATTAAATTTATATCAAAAAAGTGCATATAAATATGTTTGCACAAAAATATATAAGCAAAAGTCATCAAATCATCGTATTATCAATACTAAACACCCATACACACTCATTCACACACACTCTATGACCAGTGTAGTTCATCAGTTCCCCTATAGCGCATGTGTTTGGACTGTGGGAGCACCTGGAGGAAATATTCCTCTCATATTTTGACATTTAATTCTCTCAACAGGGATTTGAAACTAAACTAGATATACTTATATTAAAGAACTTGATCATTTTAACTTTGTTTATTATTATTATTTTTTGTTTGTGATGTTGATGTTGTCTTAATTTTGACGCATATTTAATATACTGTAGTGCAAACTTTTAAGAACAATGATTGTTTTTAAATAAATATATATTAATACTTTTTGTTCATAAGGATGCATTACACTGATCAAGGATGTCTTTTATTATTAAAAGAGGAGTATTCTCTTATCAATTTATCATCATTCATTAAATTTATATCAAAAAAGTGCATATAAATATGTTTACACAAAAATATATAAGCAAAAGTCATCAAATCATCATATTATCAATACTTAACACCCATACACACTCATTCACTCACACTCTATGACCAATGTAGTTCATCAGTTCCCCTATAGCGCATGTGTTTGGACTGTGGGAGCACCCGGAGGAAATATTCCTCTCATATTTTGACATTTAATTCTCTCAACAGGGATTTGAAACTAAACTAGATATACTTATATTAAAGAACTTGATCAATATAACTTTGTTTATTATTATTTTTTGTTTGTGATGTTGATGTTGTCTTAATTTTGACGCATATTTAATATACTGTAGTGCAAACTTTTTAAGGACAATGATTGTTTTTAAATAAATAAAAATGAATAAATATGTTAATATATAAATAAATATATATATATATTAATACATTTTGTTCATAAGGATGCATTACACTGATCAATAATGTCTTTTATTATTAAAATAAGAGTATTTTCTTATCATTATTTATTAAATTTATGTTATATAAATCACAAAAAGTGCATATAAATATTTGTACAAAAAATATATAAACAAAAGTCATCAAATCATTACATTATGATTCAAAATGCACTGTTAAATATCCTTAAATTAGCAGTTTTCCATATTTTGTGGTTGGTTTGTTTTTTTATTTTGAATTTTTACTCATTTATTTATGATTTAGAATTGCCTAATGGGACTTTGAGCTTTCTTCCAACAACTTTTAACCTTGAAAAGTGACTTTTATTCACAAATATTTAATCACAAAATACGGAAACTGTTAATTTCCGGATATTTTCTACAGTGCGGTTAATGATCCTGTGACTAGGCATGGGACGATAACTGTTCTCAAGGTTTACCGCAGTTTAGAAAAGTAAAAAATCTTCTGTTATACTGTTCCTTTTTATTTTAACCAGGTTATTTACAATTATTAAGTTTATTTAAAGCAACATCCTCTGCTGCTGTGTGCATCATATGTGCTGTGCACCTGAACAGTGCAGCGGCTCCTTACTTTACATCCAAAGATGCCTTTCCAAGTTGTAAAGAAGTCTGATTTGTAAACTAATCAGGATAGCTGGTCAATGATTTATTTTAATTATTCAACCTGACATGTTTGCTGGGCGACTCAGTAGGTAGTGCTGCCGACTCGCATCAAGAAGGTCGCTAGTTCAAGCCTCGGCTGGGTTAGTTGGCCTTTCTGTGTGGAGTTTGCATGTTCTCCCCGCGTTCACGTGGGTTTACTCCAGGTGCTCCCGTTTCCTCCAAAGTCCAAACACATGTGGTACAGGTGAATTGGGGGAGGCTAAAATTGTCCGCAGTGTATGTGTGTGAATGAGTGTATGGTTTTTTTTCCCAAAGATGGGTTGTGGCTGGAAGGGCATCCGCTCCGTAAAACATATGCTGAATAAGTTGGCGGTTCATTCCGCTGTGGCGACCCCTGATTAATAAAGGGAGTAAGCTGAAAACAAAATTAATGAATGAACGAATGTTTACTGTTCTTAAATATTTAAAATGTTTTATAAATTATAATATTTTGTGATCAATTGGGGGAAAAAAGTTGTTGTTGGTTTGGTGGGGTTTTTTTTTTTTTTTTTTTTTTTTTCTCTCCCCAGAAGAAGATAATTGAGAGCACTAATCACAATACTGTCATTCTGTGCAACCGTGATATTTTTTTTTATCCAGGGTTTTATACTGTCAGAATCATATACTGGCCCATGCCTACCTGTTACACCGTCGACTGCAGTCATGTTGCTGAAAATTCAACTTTACATAGGCATGGGCCGGTATATGATTCTGACGGTATGATAACCTTATTGGATAATAATATCACAGTTTTACAGCATCACGGTATTGTGTTTACTGCCTTGAAATATACTCTTTTTAAATGTCTGGCCAAAAAACAAAACCTTTTTCCTCTTTGAACACAACATATTTTATTTTGAGAAACATTTATAATATTTTAGAGCAGTAAACATGTCAGGCGGAATAACTCAAATCAATCTTTGACTTCTGCGGTCTTCATTAGTTTCAATAACACTGGTTTCTGTACTATTTGAAACGCCTATCTTTGCATATATTTTCTGCTGGAGATACTGTTGTCCTAAAAACAAAAAAAGCATTAAAAAAACATAATTTTTTTACACATACTTTAGGAACGGTATAGCAGAAAACGTTGGCGGTTTTAAAACCTTGACTTTTCCAAACCGTGTTATACCTTGAAAACGGTTATCGTCCCATGCCTATTTACATCATTACATAAATACACTGACTTTATTTTGCTGTAAGTGTAACTAGTCTTTTGCGTCCCTTCTGCGTTGTGTAAATAAATTTCAACTTTGATATATATCTTTTTTTTTTGTGATTTATTGTCTGTGGAAAAACAGTCAAGACAAAAATGAGTGCAGAGAAAGTCAACCAGCTCTCGTGCACTGGCTTCTTCTTCATACACACAATGAATTTTTTTCTTTTATAACAGAGGGGGCGCTCTACATGTAAAACATTAAACAAATGTTAACCCCTTCCTTCCCAATAATATTTCAACATGTGCAAGTGGAGAGATACAATATAACACTGTTACATGAGCACAAAACTCAAACCGTTCCCTCACATTTCCCCCATTCGTCCCACAGGCTCTTTTTGTTTGCCCGTGTCTGTCATCATTGCCCACACTGTAAACAATACCTGTTAATGAACAGTTTCTGTGATTCACAAGTGTTTATTTCCGGTTGTGAATTGCATTATTGGATGCTGATCTCTGCTCTGTTCACTTCTCATGTTTAACAAAGTGACTTTTGCATTGACATTGCAGTAGTTTGAGCAATAATATAATGTACAAGAATAAATATAGAGAGAAATAAGTGTGTAAAATAACAGATAATGTGCTGCAGTTTATTACGAAGTTTCTGTAGCGTAATATACAACACCAACACAGACAATACAGCACTGCAGACTATTACACATGTCAATATTTTCAAACGGTTAAACGTTCAAAGAAAGATAAAGGTTTCATAATGCAATTCAAACGCATAAATGAATGGGGAAAAAATAAAATAAATAGGGGAAACTGCTTATTTAGGGGTGTTTTTTACAGTGCAGTGGGCAGGTGTGTTTCCTCTCGCTGTCTGCCGGAGCTGGAGCCCCTCACGTCTGACCTCTCAGCACTAACACACCTTGGCATCTCATTGTGGGCTTATTTACTGCTTTCTGTGTGCTGCTGGACCCTGCTGTGGCGCAGCTCTTTTGTGCGTGTGCCGGCTGCATCAGTGTCGGTCACGCTGTGTCTGTGCTTTTTAAGGACTCCGTCAGGATGCCGTTCGGCCCGTATGTGGCCACTTTACCTGGGAGAGCGCTTTATACGGCTGTCATTAGTGAAGGCTGCTTTCAGGCACTGCCTCATGATGCTTTCGATCCTTTGCCAGTCTTTTATTTAGCATCAGTGCATGTGTCAAATTAGCAAGGTAATGTTACATGTTTGACTATTTAGAGTCTCTACACTGGGAGGCAACGCCCTCTAGTGGATTTGTCATCTGAAATGTGCAACATATACACTTTAAAGGGCACATATTTGACCCCTTTTTATATTTAATATAAGTCTTTTGTGTCAGCAGAAATTGTCTGTAAAATTTCAGATTATTGATTATAGCTTTCTGAAGTTTGTGTATTATAGCTTTAAACAGCTTGTTGCTGTTTTTGGTACTGCGCCTTTAAGGCTAGTCCTCCCCGCCCACCGTTCCCATCAGCGTGCCTCAATCTCCGCCCTCGGCTGCGTCAGACAGACAAACGCAACAGGAACAGATGTAAAGGAAGCAGATCTCACTGCGTTTGTGAAATACTACAGTGAGAACATTACCAATGACTGTTTGATGTGTTTGTTGAGGAGTTGCAATGATGAGTCACACACAATGTTGTTACAAAGTTCGTTCACGCACGCACGCACACACAGAGAGACAGACAGCGCACGTGTTGAGCTTTGCACTGCTTTTGCAAGCAAATGTGACAGGATACAGGTTAATCTCCACTGCTGTATGGATATCTGTTATGTTAATGTACAAAATAAACCTGATTTAATGTCAACAAACCGAGATTGAAGCGTATTTTTTGCTGACACACGGCTGTGCTGATGAAGTAAAGCTGAAGTAAATGGCTGTAGTTCATTAACATGCACTGTTTTAAACACGTGTTGAACTTAAACTCACTCTTGATCACATTTGATGATGACTGATGATCACAGAGCGTTGAACAGATCTTTTATTCCCGGCTGCTTTGCGCACGTCCCGTCTTGTTGATATGATTATATGCGTTACTACGGAGACATGTTAATATGCAGCTGTCAATCAATTCGGTGGGCGGGGGGACCGCACTCCTATGTAAAGTTGCAGTCGGTCTCAAAACCGCTCCAACTGGTCCACCGTTATCATGCTGTTAAACTGAAAAAAAAAAGTACTGGCTGTGTTTATTTCAGCCCAAAATGACCGTCTATACACTATACCTACACATATGTCTGTCCAAACAGCTTAAAAAGTAGATTTTTTTAAATAGGTGCCCTTTAAAACAATGTACAGTGAGTAACATTTCCAATGTGCCTGTATTGGAATTCTAATGGCTGTCTACTAGTACTGATGTTGCTACGGTCGAGGTTCAAATCCTGTCACCTGTGCAAAAAAAACAATAGTGTTGATACAAAAAATGCTTTGGGATTTGAATATTTTGGTGATAGGCTTCATACAAGATCTGCCAACTTGACAAACATGGATTTTCTTTTGTAACTAGATTGGGCCATAGAAATTATGTGGGATAATGTCCTTGGAGAAATAACAAGATGGGAGGGTGGCAGGAGATGGATTTGAAATACGGCAGACTCCTGGGGAAAAAGGGGCAGGTTTGTTCAGATCGCCCCCTAATGGTGAATGGTTCAATGACTTTCATAGTTTTACTGAATCTGAGATCATTTTTATGAGTTTGTAAATGTTTTAAAGATACGCTTGTACGAATTTGAAAAGCTATTTTCAATTTCGTACAAAATGTGTTAGTGCTAAATAATGAGGCTATTTATTATTATTATTATTATTATTATTATTATTATTATTATGAAATTGAATACTTTATTCATTAGAAAATGGAAAAAAGTTTAATAGTAATCATAGTTTGATAATAATAATAATAATGATGATGATGATGATGATGATGACAATGACATTATTATTATTTTTATTATTATTATTATTATTAATAAGTAGTATATTGTTTTATTTATTTTTATTTTTAAAAAATCTTGCATGCAATCCACTGCAGAAATGTTCTAACCAACACACCCATGTCATATACAGTACAGATACTTTATAAATATAACCTACTATAAAATAAAAGCCTTAACATATGCTGTGGTTTTTGTTTGTTTGTTTGTTTTCACAAGCTTTGGAGATGTAACAAATTCCGCTTTGAATAATAGGTCACCTATAGCTTTCGTCATGAGGCTGTGTTCAAAATGAAATCAATGTTTTCAAAGTGCACTGTGAAGAGAGCGCAATTGTAAACATGGAGATCGCTAAAACTGAATTGTAAAAATACTTTGAAAGCAAATTACACTTAAGAGAGATGACTGTAATGCTTTTTTAGTTTTAATCATTGCAGGTTTAAATGTTAGAATGTTCTGAAGGAATAGGGCATAGGGGGATAACGGGGAATAGAACACAGCCATGAACTATGCTTCTAACTACAGCTCCAGAGGTGCAGTTGCAAGTGCACACGTTGTTTGCGAATGTTCGTTGAAACGACGAACTTTGGAAACATCAAATCAGTGAACTATGTTAGTAAGGATAGAACTTGTGACCTGAGTTGGCTTACAATGGTTTTGGGAAACGCACCCCAGGATGTTACTCGAACACACTGTACAGAAATGCTCGTTTTTCTACCTCTCAGCCAACAAAAGCAGCAGTTCTCTGCGTTCAGACACAGCCTTCTGCTGTCTCCATCCCTCATTGTTTCACTTTCCTCCTTGCTCACAGTGAGTCCACACTTCACCACGGCCCACTAAATAAACTCCTGCATGTCAGAGTTTCTCCTGCCAGCCTCACAAATCAGTCTAACCTTGCAGACACACAGCGTCCGCCTTCAGCAGCGGAGTGGAAATCCTGCCAGCATCAGCCAACACTGAACCGCACGCTTTTAAAAGACTTTCCATGACTGGCAGAGGTGAAGAAGAGCACAAATCAAGAGCTTACGTTCAACTACAGACACAGAGAACATAACGGTGCTCCTTTTCAGTTTTTATTTGAGCAAGAGGTGACACGGTGGCTCAGCACTGTCGCCTCACAGCATTAAGGTTGCTGGTTCGAGTCTCGGCTGGGTCAGTTGGTGTTTCTGTGTGGAGTTTGCATGTTCTCCCCGTGTTGGTGTGGGTTTCCTCTGGGTGCTCCGGTTTCCCCCACAGTCCAAACACATGCGCTGTAGGGGAACTGATGAACTAAATTGGCTGTAGTGTATGAGTGTGGGTGTTTCCCATTACTGGGTTGCAACTGGAAGGGTATCCGCTGAGTAAAACATATGCTGGAATAGTTGGCAGTTCATTCCGCTGTGGCGACCCCTGATGAGTAACTGAGCTGAAGGATGAATGAATGATGTTATCCAACATTTTATCTGTGTTTATCTGAATAACGGCACACCTCATCAGCCAATCAGGATCCAGCATTCTTGATGCATTAGTGTGTCCGTCACAGGAGGATTTGTTCCATTCAGCGTGCTTTGAAACTGGTAATTAAGTTTGATCTGTTTTCTCGCATATGGACGGGTCCTGTATTGAGTGTCGGCGTGCAGATCGATGCCGTATTGTTTTGTTAAAGCGAAGGGTCACCGATATTCATCTCGGTTTGGTTTCTGCTGGATCTGCATTAATGCTGCTGGAGGGACGGATGCTTTTATTACCTGCAGAGTATGGATGTTTCTGGAACGCCGAACTGAAAAATGAAACGTTCTTCATGCTGTCGGTGCTTGATGAACGCAGAAAACCAGCCCACAGAAAGCCTGATTGTCCTTCCAACTGCAGTGTGTGTGTGTGTGTTTGCTGTTGAATATTTATCTTGTTATATACTGTAGCAGGAATGTGTCAGGAGCTGGCAGTGTGTGTGTATGTGGGTCCGACCTCTGGTTTTGCTGATCTTTATGTTGAAAATGCACTAGACGGGCAGTTTCTCTGTGGAAAAAAGCACAGTTTGTTCTCAGGTTATAAGTAATTCATGCTTGATGGCTTGATTTTTTTTCTTTTTCTTTTTTCTTTTTTCTTAGTTAAATTATTATATATTATTAAAGTTTTTTTGTTTAAATGTATTTGATTTTTTAAAAATTTATTTATATATTTTTATTTTTATTTATTTAATTTTCCACAAATATATTTTATTTAAGGCCTTGTTTTGCTGATTTTTATTCATTCATTCATTCATATTCTTGTCGGCTTAGTCCCTTTATCAATCAGGGGTCGCCACAGCGGAATGAATGGGCATCCATGGGCATCCACTGTGTTTGTTTCACACAGTGGATGCCCTTCCAGCTGCAACCCATTTCTGGGAAACATCCATACACACTCCTTCACACACATACACTACGGACAATTTAGCCTGCCCAATTCACCTGTACCACGTCTTTGGACTTTAGCGTAAACCTCAGAAACTGCTGGTTGGTTCAATTCAATTCACCTTTATTTGTACAGCGCTTTCACAATGTAGATTGTGTCAAAGCAGCTTCACATTGAAGGTTATAGTAAATTGCAAGTGTCAGTCCAGTTATTAATGTTTGAGTTCAGTTCAGTTCAGTGTTGTTCAACATTCACTACTTAGAGTCCAAACACTGTAGAGTAATCCATCGGTGCGCAGCTCTAGCTGCAGTCTAGGCGCCGGAGGTTGGAGAACTCGAGGCTCGTCTGTCCTTGGAGGGTCACAGGAATCAGTCTCTTGCTTGCTACTCCACCAAGCAGCTGCTCAGGATACAGCGAGGTCCAGGATTATGTAGCCTTGGGATCGTCTCGTCGCGTGTCTTGGATCGCAACCGTGGTGCTGCATAGTCTCTGGGGGCCTCGGGATGGGTATCCCCAGGTGGAGATAGAGAATAACGGGAATAATTAGCGTAGCTGCTGTTCATAGTGTATATAAAGGAGATGCTGGAGCACATTCATGCATCATACCGCTAACTGATGTATTGAGTGTATGCTTTACTAAAAAGATAGGTCTTTACTCCAGTGTTGAACTGCGAGAGTGAGTCTGAGCCTCGGTCATAGGCCTGTCACGATATCTATTTTTTGTTGTACGATATATTGCACCAAAATATATCGCGATAAACGATATTATTGTCATTTTAAGACCATTTTAGGCCGCTCATTATATAATGCCAGAATGGCTATATAATAGCATCATAACGCAAGTACACTCTTCAGAAGAACACAATATTTTGTTCTTAAGAATATTTGATTTAATTTTAATATTAATTTTATTATTTTAATAATTTAATGATTAGGCATTGGCATCAGAATGTAAAAACGCATATCCAAAACAAATAATAAATAAATGTTAACAAAAAAAAAAAGCAAGGTTAAAAAGTTACAGAGGCTGCGATATCTCTCATATCTGCGACACCTCTAATAGAGATAGAGAAGTTGTGCAATCAGCTAAAATGTTGCAAGAATTAAATTAAGTATGGGCGATATATATTGCATCACCAAAATGATTGAGGTCATGTCCATGTATTGTGCGATAAGTCGATATATTGATTATTGTGACAGGCCTACTCGGACATTATCAGGAAGGCTATTCCAGAGTTTAGGAGCCATAAATGAGAAGGCTCGACCTCCTTTGCTTGACTTTGCTGTTCTGGGTACTACCAGAAGCCCTGAGTGTGGAGATCTTAGAGAGCGGGTTGGATTGTAGCGAGACAGAAGGTTGGTTAGATAAACAGGAGCTCAATTATTAAATGCTTTATATGTAAGAAGTAATATTTTAAACTCAATACTAAACTGAACATGCAGCCAGTGTAAAGAGGAGAACATTGGGGTGATATGATCATATCTTCTAGACCTGGTAAGAACTCTGGCGGCTGCATTTTGTACTAGCTGAAGTTTGTTAATAGAGGAGGCTGGGCAACCAGCGAGCAGAGCATTACAGTAATCCAGCCTGGAAGTCATAAAAGCATGAACTAGCCTTTCTGCATCTGAGATGGATAGCATACTTCGTAGCTTAGCAATATTTCTCAGATGAAAGAATGCAGTTTTTGTGATATGGGAGATATGGTTTTCAAAAGTTAAATTGCTGTCTAATATGACACCCAGATCTTTAACAGGTTCCTGTTGGTTGTGCACCTTTTTACCAACCAAGTGTGTCAATGCAATTATAACGACACAGATCACTCTGACTACTCATGCCAGAGTCCTACGGGAATAGTGATCGACAGGTGGTCATCTGTGTGTAACTTTTAATAATTAATTTGTTTTGAATGAATTAATTCTTCATAAATAATTAATTCACTGTCGCCTATGATGAGGATGCCATCGTCCATTGCGATGTTTCACATTAGACATTGTACAATGTCAAATTGGTTGACATCGTCCAGCCCTAGCGATAATATTATTAAATGTGGAGGGGGCCCTACAATATTTTCTGGGGCAAAAGGGGGTCTCAGCCAAAAAAAGGTGGGGAACCACTGTATTAATATAGAAGTAATTCATGCTTGATTTGTTTTCTTTTTTATTTGTTGTTACTTTAAATTTAATAAATAAGTTATTTTATGTGTTTTTTATTTTTTTAAAAAGTAATGTACTTTTATTTATTAATTTTTTAGACCTTGTTTTGCTATTTTTTAATATTGAAAACTAAGTAATTCATGCTTGTTTTGTTTTATTTTATTATAAATTAACTTTTTATTGCATTTTTTTATAGTTTAAGTTTTATTTAATCTTTTAGAGCTCTTATTTTGCTGATCTTTTCATTGGAAACGCACTAGACTGGCAGTTTCTCAGTAAAACAAGCACAGTTTGTTCTTAGGTTGTGTGTGTGTGTGGTTCAGTGGTTGATTTTGTAATGTGGACATGGAGTTCAGGTCTGCTTCAGGCTCTCACACATGCAGATGTGGCCTTATATAAGACTCCAGACCTCTGCTGCTTTAATGCTGTAACTAATGCCACAAACGAGCAGGAGAGAATTAATGCTGCTTCATTCTGACTCTGAGCGGCTTCAGTTTCATCTCATGGTTTTAAAGCTGAACTTGTTTTTTTGCGTAGTTGACATTTTTCCCCCAGGTTTGACTGGAGATGAGGTATTGATTGAGGGTCAACATGGGTTTAGTTTCTGGCATTGGGCGGATATCTGCTTTAATGAAGGCTGATGGCTGATGTGAAGAGTTTGCGCACAGGTTAGATGAGGGAAGGATTTTTTAGGGAACTTTTTGACAGCGTAAATGATGAAAATGAAGAGATGAGTTATTAGATTTGTTGCATTGTAATTTAAGATGCTACAAATGTATTTAATTCAATTTCATGCCAATATAAATAGGTAATTCATGAGTGGCTTGATTTCTTGTTTATATAAATATATTTATTTTATTTTTATTATTATTTTTTATTTATTATATTTTTATTTTTTATTTTGATGTATTATTAAAACGTTGTTGTTGTTGTTGTTGTTGTTGTTGTTGTTGTTATTATTATTATTATTATTATTATTATTATTAATTTTTTGGTTATTTTTTATTTTAATGTATTATTCTTTTTCATTTTTATTTTATTATTATTAATTTTATTTATTTGTTTTATATTTTAATTTATAGAGTTTAAAAAAAAATATTTCTTTTATTTACATTTTCATTATTTTATTTTTATTATTAATATTATTATTATTATTATTATTATTGTTTTTTGGTTATTTTTATATCTTTTTTATTTATTAATATTATTATTATTATTATTATTATTATAATAATTATTTTTATTATTTTTATTATTATTTATTGTATTTATTTGTTTTATAATTTAATTTATTATTTTTTAAAATTTTATTTCTTTAGTTTATTTAAATTTTCATTATTTTATTATTATTATTATTATTATTATTATTATTTTTGGTTATTTTTATATCTATTTTATTTATTTATTATTATTATTATTATTATTATTATTATTATTATTATTATTATTATAATTTATTAATTTTATTAGTTTTTTAATTAATTTTTGGTTATTTTTTTATTATTTCTTTATTTTATTAATTTTAATTATTTAATTATTAATATTATTATTTTATTTGTTGGGTTATTTTTATATCTATTTTATTTATTTATTTATTATTATTATTATTATTATTATTATTATTATTATTATTATTATTATCATCATTTTTTTCAGTTACATTTTATTTCAATGTATTCTTTTATTTATTCATTTATTAATTATTATTTTATTTTAGGATAGATGATCTGACAACACATATTTTGAGGCATAACAATCTAAGAAAAAAATCTATCTATCTATCTATCTATCTATCTATCTATCTATCTATCTATCTATCTATCTATCTATCTATCTATCTATCTATCTATCTATCTATCTATCTATCTATCTATCTATCTATCTTTTTTTAACTTGATTATAAATGTCTGTTAGTTTGTGTTTATACATGTATTTATATAGCCAATTACATATATAGCCATTTACTGCTTCAATGCGTTCTACTTATCCTTATTTATCAAAGTGAGTTTAACCTCTGGTTTACATTATACTAAAGTTATACAGTATAAAACATTATTTTACATGATGAGATGTATAATCAAAGACAACCAATCAAGAAGTGCCTTAGTGCTGACTTCATTAAATATTCATTAGCATCAGACATTTAAAGAAATTCATGTATGATTTAAAGTGACGTAAAACCTGGTCGTTTTCAATATCTTACAAAGACAATAGTTTGAAAGTGTCATTTAAAGTTAAATCCGTTCAGTCACTCTTCTAACCATATGAATATTCAAATGAGGATGTTGATCGAGGAAATAAGGCAGTGTTTAATTACCTGAATGGAGACTTTAGGAAGCCGCCGGTGGTCTCTTTAAGTTAGTTAACGTTATGTGGTTGTTTTATTGGACCTAATGCATTTCTAATGTCCAGAAAATCTCTCTGCCGATACGTGAGTGGAGGATTTCAGTCTCAAAGCTCATAACGAAAGCCACGAGCCTCGAGCCCGGCGGGATCTGCTGAAACTTTAATGCTTCATTCAGCATCTTCACACACGCTTTTATACCTCAAACACAGCGTTTCTAAAGTGCATTTAAGTTTTCATCCAGCGACACTAAAAGTTGAAGTCAATTATTAGCTCTCCTGTGAAACTGAATTAACTTTAAAATAGATCCCATGTGCTCTTTAATGGGTTTAAAAATATATAATAGTTTTAATAACTCCTTTCTAATAGCTGACATTTGATCTTTTCCATTATGACAGTACATAATATTGGACTACATATGTTGCAGGATACTAGTATTCAGCTTAAAGTTTATATTTCTTAATGGAGTCTAATAATATGGTCTACATCGGTGTTTCTCAACTGGTGGGTCGTGACCCACTTTTGGGAACATTTTTAGTGGGTCGCGGAGTGTGTGGTCAAAAATATATATATATATATATATTTTGCTTATACTGGGCGCCACGGTGGCCTAGTGGTTAGCACGTTCGCCTCACAGCAAGAAGGTCGCTGGTTCGATCCCCGGCTGGGCCAGTTGGCATTTCTGTGTGGAGTTTGCATGTTCTCCCCGTGGTTGCGTGGGTTTCCTCCGGGTGCTCCGGTTTCCCCCACAGTCCAAAGACATGCGGTACAGGTGAATTGGGTAAGCTAAATTGTCCATAGTGTATGTGTGTGAATGACAATGTATGGATGTGTTTCCCAGAGATGGGTTGTGGCTGGAAGGGCATCCGCTGCATAAAACAAATGCTGGATAAGTTGGTGGTTCATTCCGCTGTGGCGACCCCGGATTAATAAAGGGACTAAGCCGAAAAGAAAATGAATGAATGAATGAATGAATTTTGCTTATACTGGACTTTTATTTTGAAATGCGCGCGCAACAACAGTTCAGTTTAGTTCGGTAACTAAATATTTCTCTACTTTAACTGCTGTTTACAGTATTTATCATTTTTACTTTGTAATATTCCTATAATTTAATACATTTTGTTAAATGACAGCAATAAAATATTGTTTATTTGTAAGTCTTTGTGATTTTCTTATGATTTTTCTGTCACAACTTGTGTATGTTAACAAACAAATTAATTATAATTTCTAAAATTATAGTTCCTAAAAAAATTGGGTCGCGGCTTGATGACCATGTAAATATGTGGGTCCCGTGGCCAAACCAGTTGAGAACCACTGGTCTACACTACTTAGATTTTTTTTGTCTTGCTTCTAGTCCAAATACAGCACTACACTGTAAAAAATGCAGCTCTCACATGGCCGCCCTCTGAAGCGAAGCACGGCTGCACCCGGTCAGTACTTGGATGGGAGACCACATGGGAAAGCTAGGTTGCTGCCAGAAGTGGTGTTAGTGAGGCCAACAGGGGGCGCTCAACCTGTAGTCTGTGTGGAACCTTACACCCCAGTATAGTGAATGGGACACTTTATTGCTTTATGGCTTTCAGATGAGATGTTAAACTAAAAAAGAGTAGGGGTTTAACCCTGGCATCCTGGCCAGATCTTCCCACTGGCCTCCACCAATCAGCAGATGCATGTGTGGTGTGCGGTCTGGCGCAATAGGGCTGCCATTGCGTCATCCAGGTGGATGCTGCACACTGGTGGTGGATGAGGAGACAACCCCCTCCATTGTGTAAAGCGCTTTGAGTGTCTAGAAAAGTGCTATATAAATGTAATGACTTATTATTATTATTATTATTATTATTATTATTATGATTATTATTATTATTATTATTATATTTATTAAATATTATTGTTATTATTATTATTATTATTATTATTATTATTATTATTATTATTAAATATTGTTGATTTATGCTAATTTTAAATGAGTATTTTGAACAAGCTCAAAAATAATTAGTTTGTTATTATTATGAGTTTGTAGTGAAACAATTTGAGTGTAGTTTTCACAAATCTGATCAGAGAAAATAATGCATAAAGTGACCAGATGTAAACACTGCCCAGTTGCGTAACGCATCTTAAGTTTTTCCCTTAAGTTTTCATTGTCTGCCTGCCAGCCTTATCTCCAGATTACAATATATTAAAAACTCCGCAGCTAGAATACTCACTCATACCAAACGCTCTGCCCATATAACCCCAATCTTGCACGACCTCCATTGGCTCCCAGTCGCTTAACGCATTAAATTCAATATTCTCCTGCTTGCATTTAGATCCTTAAATGGCCGAGCCCCCTCTTACCTTTGCAACATGCTCATCCCCTACATTCCTACTCGCTCACTACGCTCCTCTGACTCTGGCCTTCTTGCTGTCCCTCGACTCTCTTCAATGGGGGGCAGATCATTTAGTGTCATTGCACCCAAACTCTGGAACTCTCCACCACATTCACTCCGCTCTGTTAATAATAACTCAGAATTCAAATCATTACTTTAAACTCACTTGTTCTCTGAATGTCACTCTTCTTATTGCTAAACTGACCACTTTTTTGGACCCAACTCTACATATTTGTCTCGTAGGTCTTGTTTTGTAATTCCAGTTTGTTATTTTTGATTCCTTGCATGTTTGCAAGCCTAATGTTGTCTCTACCTGTTAACTGTTTCTCTCAATGTCTGCTTGTATCATTTCTTTTGTTACATTTTTTTGTAAAGTGCCTTGAGCTATTTATCGACCCTGTTTATCAGCCTTCATAAAGCACATCAACACAGTTATTCTCTTTATAAAACCCCTGTTAGCCATTTAGCAATAAAGCTACAGTCACCCATAGACAGAAGCCCTGCCCATCAGGCGAATCCGAAAATAAAGAGAAAGTGCCGTTAAAGTCAACAAATTAATAATTTGGCAAATAATTAGATGACTGATGTCCATGTAAACAGTCACTGTCTTTCTCCCCTGCGTCTGTGTTTGTTGTGCCGCTGTATGAAAATGAGCGCGTGAACAAATGGAAACTTCCATTTTTATGCAAAACCTTCCCTCTTTCCCTCCCCCGACACTCCCACCTAAACAGAGCTGGACACGCCCACTTTCCTGAGCTTTTCCAGACTAGAGGTGTGAAAACACCACGCTGAGACTGGGGGGTTTCGTGGCCCTTAAGGTATCGTTTTCCTAAGCTTAGACTATATTTAGAGAAATGAGAGTTACAGTAAGGGGCTTCATGCAACATTTACAGTACTTCAGGGAGAAAAAAGACATTTAAGTGAATTTCTGAGCGCTCGATGAGGCTGTACTTATAGAAAGCATTAAGTAATATTTAAGGGACTCCTTTAGTTAAATGGAAACATACTGTGCGGGCGATCTTAAGGGAACATTACACTAAAGGTGTTTTATACAGCTGGGCACTGGCCTGTGTTTTAGTTTTGTCCCTCAGACGTCAGTAAAGCAGGTCTACAATGGTGTACAAAACCCTGTTCATCTTCTGAAGAGGCTTTTGACCTTTCAGAGTCATTAATGCTGGATTGGAGGCGTCCGTCTCCGTCTCCCGGTGTCCCGTTATCAGAGTCTCGATGTGAACAATGTTCTCTGCTTTTCCTCAGCGCCGGCTTTGACCACTGACCTGGAAAATCAGCCGACCTTTTAATGCGTGGTTTCCCGCTGATGAATAAATTCATAAATTGTACGCTGTGGCATGAAGGCGACGCTCAGCCTCTCCAGACTCCAGATCAGGGCCATGGGTTTATTTAGTTATTATTATTATTAGTATTACTATTATTGATATGGGGTGGCGCAGTGGCGCAGTAGGTAGTGCTGTCGCCTCACAGCAAGAAGGTCGCTGGTTTGAACCTCAGGTGGGTCAGTTGGTGTTTCTGTGTGGAGTTTGCATGTTCTCCCCGTGTTGGTGTGGGTTTCCTCCGGGTGCTCCGGTTTCCCCCACAGTCCAAACACATGCGGTATAGGTGAATTGGGCTGGCTAAATTGTCTGTAGTGTATGAGTGTGTATGGGTGTTTCCCAGAGATGGGTTGCTCTGTCTCTTTTCCTGCTCTATCCTCTCCTGATCTGGAGTCTATCTTCTCTGGCTCTTCTGCTATCAGGCTCTCTTTGGGACCTACTCCCTCCGTCTCTCTCCCATTCTCTCTCTCAGGTAACTTGTTTTACATTTAAGTTGGGTATGTTTTTATGCATATGCTTTTATCACTTCATGTTTTATCATTTTATACAGTTATTTGTTACTAATTCAGCCGTAACCAGAGAGAATTGTTGTCATTAAGTCATTTCACTTCCAAGTATTTGTGAATTACTTCTGATTTAACATCAACACTTAATTTCTCCATATAACAATATCACATAAATAATAATAGTAATAATAATAGCAGCGCTCTCCCACGTTTTTAGCTATATTATAACTGCCCTGATTTCCGTTTTTGGTATAAGATTGCAGAAGGGTGGTTTGACTATAAATGTAGTTTTCACCATCATACTGATGACTTTTCAGTCATTCGGCAGAACTACAGTTGGAACCACTAGAAACCCCATTCTTTATATGCAAAAAAAATATATTATTATTAATATAAATATTATTGCTGCTTACTGTAAATTGTTTTAGTTTTTATTTTTTCACTGCAAAAAAAACATTTTTTAAATTATTATTATTATTATTATTATTGGTTTTTTTTTTTTAACTTTTTGTCTCATTTCTACTCCAAATATCTAAAAATTCTGAAATCAAGAAGCGTTTTCTAGACAAGCAAAAAAGTTTAAAAAAATAAGGAGTAAAATTTAAGTGAGTTTTTCCTTGAAATAAGCAAAATAATCTTGTTTTTTCTTTGTTTATTTAGCTTTTTTAAGGAAAAACTTGTAATTTTGACTCATTAGTTCTGGAAACATTAATTTTTCACTGCTCTACGAAATGCTTCTTGATTTAAAAATGTTTAAGATTTGTTTTTTAATTTAAAATAATTATGCAATTTTACCTGTAATTGTTTTTTTTTTTTTTTAAACCCTTTATTTCAAAGTTTGCCTGATTTAAATAAATAAATAAATAAATAAATAAAAAATGCTGCAAATAAATGCAGGGTTTGAGTCTGTGTGGCTCATTTATGGGAAACTGCCAAGTGTTTTACATGTTGATGAATGCATGAGTGGACTGTCAGATGATTTGCGCTCGCCCCTGTGAGTTGTGTTCATGCTTCGTTTATTTTCAAACAAATTTTATGCAAACTTAATGCACTAATGTCATTTAAAAACTGCAATTATAAAGTTCAAAACTGGTCACTAATCAACAGCGCTGTTTAGAGTTTAATACACAATTTTTTTAATTAATAAGTTATATTATTATTTAATATATGGCTGTCTGTTTGCTTGTTTGGTATTGTTGAATAATAATAATAATAATAATAATAATAATAATAATAATAATAATAA
>CAIGQQ010002327.1:207055-221077 GCA_903798035.1 Danio albolineatus | reverse complement strand
CACACACACACACACACACACACACACACACACACACACACACACACTCAGACGGTCTCTCTCTCACACATGCACACTCCTTCACAACACAGACATACAGACACACTCAGACACACAATTTCTCTCTCTCTCTCTCTCTCTCTCACACACACACACACACACACACACACACACACACACACACACACACACGCTGACACACAATGTTTCTCTTACACACACACAACTACAAACAGACACAGTGTCTCTCTCACTTTTGCACAAACACAACTTCATTCAGACACACAAATTCTCTCTCTCACATACACAGACACACACACACACACACACACACACACACACTGACACACAATGTTTCTCTTACACACACAACTACAAACAGACACACTCCGACACGGTCTCTCTCTCACTTTTGCACAAACACAACTTTATTCAGACACACAAATTCTCTCTCTCACATACACACACGCACACACTCAGACACACAAAGTGTCTCACTCTTACACACGGACACACACACACCATCAAACAGACGCAAACACACTCAGACACAGTGTTTCTCTCACTTTTGCACAAACGCAACTTCATTCAGACACACAAATTCTCTCACACACACATGCACGCACACACACGCACTCAGACACAAAGTCTCTCACTCTTACACACGGACACACACACACCATCAAACAGACACAAACACACTCAGACACACACAGTCTCTTTTCTCTTTTCTCTGACACACACACACACACACACACACACATTAAAGTTAATGTCTGTGTGTGTGTGTGTGTGTGTCAGCGTCACCCTTTATTTCTCCTTGTCTCTGAGGTAATTGTAGATTACTTTAGCACTCCTTGAAGGTCAGCTGAAGGACCACTGAGCAGACAGAGTCTAAATGAGGAGAAATAGGATTCATCTGCCACCGTGTGTGTGTGTGTGTGTGTGTGTGTGTGTGTGTGTGTGTGTGTGTGAGAGTGTGTGTGTTTAGCCTTTTAAAGCATGCATGTGCAGTTTTTATGATCTGTGATAATATGAAAAAGGCGTTACTGTGGTTCAGTGGTCAGTACTATGGCCTCACAGCATAAAAGTCACTGGTTTGAGTCCCGGCTCAGTTGGAGTTTCAGTGTGGAGTTTGCATGTTCTTCCAGTTAGGCATGGGCTGATATAAGATTCTGACGGTATGATAACCTTGGATAAAAATATCACAGTTTCACGGTATGACGGTATACTGTGTTTACTGCTCTAAAATATTTCCTTTTCCCCCTTTGAACACATTATATTTTATTTTGAGAAGCATTTAAAGTATTTTGGAGCAGTAAACATGTCAGGCTGAATAATTCAAGTGAATCATTGACTTCTGTTGTCTTCATTTGTTTCAAAAACACAGACGTCTTTACAATTTACACCTAAAAAAAAACAAAACAGTAAATAAAAAAACTTTACTCATAACTAATGAACGGTATACAGGGTTCAACACTAAGGATTTTTTCTACTGGCCCGATTGGACCAGTGGTTCAGATTTTTACTTGCCCTGCCAAATTTTTCACTGGCCCCACCAAAAAATAAATAAATAAAAAAGTTAATTGCTATTTCTTAGCCACATATTTTAAATAATGTGTCAAAAATAATTTCTAAAAATGTTAAGGAAAATGTGCAGGTGTTTTATTGCAAAACAAAACCTGGCTGACTTAAAAAATTACAGCAAAACATCACAAAACAGACATTTTCTTTTAGTCTCATAATTCGATGTTGCTCTCATGTTGTCGTCTCTTTGCTGTGTTGGTTTTTATGGAAGGTAAATCCTGCCAATTTTAAATAAATTAAACAAACTATGGAAATTAAATAAAAGAGTCAAAAATTGGAAATAAATGGGTCAATAAAAGGAAAACATAAATTTACGTTTTAATTTGAATTGTGTCACTATTATAGCGTGAACAATAATAAAATTTATATAATATAAAAAATAATAAAAAATAAAAGTTGTATTTTTATTTTTCTGTTTGGCTTTTCTTTTTAATATTGGCAGTCTTGACATGGAAATGCAGTGAAAATGAAACCTTAAATCGGCAACTTCATTTTATTTATCAATTTGATAGGGAAAATGTGTTGTCACAGTGAAAATGAAAATTAAATAATTTCATTTCATTTTCAATTTTGGCAGATATTTTGTGAGCAGTGTTTTATAATGAAATTGTTAATCTGGTTTCCATTTTAATTTCCAATGTTTGTTTAATTTATTTAAAATTGGCAGGATTTACCTTCCATAATTGACAAATAGTCGCAGGCAAATTAAAATTTAGTGACAAGGCAGCACTGGCCTGATCGGGCCAGTAACGATTCTGTCTACTGTCCCGAGCATCTCTCACACTGTCCCCGGGCCATCGGGCAGTCCTTATTGTTGAGCCCTGGTATAGCAGAAAATTTGGTTGGTATGAAAATCTTGACTTTTCCTTGAAAACGGTTATCGTCCCATGCCTAGTCAGTACATAATAACCGGTTATGATCTATCACTGAACCCATACCGAACAGTCCAGATCTGCATCCCAGTGCACCGAAGAAACCATTAATTTTAACACCCCTAGTGATAATATGCTGAATCTGGCGGCACTGTGGTTCAGTGGTCAGTACTATGACCTGACAGCATAAAGGTTGCTGGTTTGAGTCCCGGCTCAGTTGGAGTTTCAGTGTGGAGTTTGCATGTTCTCCCCATTATGCATGGGTCATATAAGACGGTATGATAATCTTGGATAATAATATTACGGTTTCACGGTATGACAGTATTGTGTTTACTGCTCTAAAATATACTCTTTTTAAATGTCTGGCTAAAAAACAAAACCTTTTTTGCTCTTTGAACACAATATATTTTATTTAGAGAAACATTTAAAGTATTTTGGGGCAGTAAACATGTCAGGCTGAATAATTCAAGTGAATCATTGACTTTTGCTGTCTTCAGTTGTTTCAAGAAACACAGACGTCTTTACAATTTACACCTAAAAACAAACAAAACAGTAAATAAAAAATCTTACTCATACCTTAGGAACGGTATAGCAGAAAATTTGAGTGGTATAAAAACCTTGACAATTCCATACTGCGGTATACCTCGTTATCGTCCCATGCCTACTCCCCGTGTTGGTGTGGGTTTCCTCCGGGTGCTCCGGTTGCCCCCACAGTCCAAACACATGCGCTATAGGGGAACTGATGAACTACACTGGCCATAGTGTATGAGTGTGTGTGTGTGTGTGAATGAGTGTGTATGGGTGTTTCCCAGTACTCTGTCTTGAGCATTCGTAGCTTTAGACAAATGAGATGTCAATCAGCATCAGGGACTGCCAGCAGCAAATATAATTTTGGGGTGGCACCCAGGGTGGCCAATCAGACACCCCTCTGGCTCCGCCACTGATACTATGCTGTTGGATGTGTAAGTGCAATAGTGTGCCGTTTGGGACGCAGCTCAGCTGTTGTTTGGCTTTATAATAATGATGTAGTCCGTGATGCATTTTCAGCTGTAACTCTTGATCAGTTTTAATGCATCCTCATGGAATAGAAATACATTTATTCTAACCATACGGTGTATATTCCCCTCAACAGGCGGCGACTCCAATCAATGTCGTCAAATGCCAACCTGTAGGCAGAGCACAAAGCAGCCCACTGAATACTTTAGCAGAAAGATGTTGGGGGTTATTGATGGGTTTGGTCCTGTTTGTAACGTCACAGCCGAGGATCATTTGAGGAGGTGTTTCTGTTTGCAGGAATGCAGCGTCTCGGTTTACACTTCAGTTGTTTCTTCAGTTTGTTCTGTATGAAAGGAGACCACTTATGCCCCTTTAGACAAGATGTAAAATGCATCTCGCAGTCTCTAGAGTGTGTGTAGTGAAGTTTGAGCTCAAAATAGCACACAGATGATGTTCTCCAGCTCTCTGAAACTGACCCTTTCAGGCTTTGATCCTAATCGTGGTGTTTTGGTGACCGTCGCTTTAAATGCAAATGAGATCGGGCTCTTTTCAGAAGAGGGCGGAGCTACAGATGCAAAAACTTTGCCGTCTAGTAACTATAGTAACTATAGTAACTATACTATAGTAACTATAGTAACTACTTATTACTATTGTAATAAGTAGTTTAGTTGCTTTACTTAAAGTGAGTAAACCTGTTGTCACTTGGAACTGTTAGGGTAACTTAATTCTTATGATTATGCGCATAGCTAATTTACTCGCCCTATTCATTAGTTTACTTTTATGCACTAAAAATTCATTCTTGTTTTAAATTTGCCAGACTTTTTGTACATAGAAATTGTTGTTTCACTTAATTTAATAAAATTTTAGTGCTTTGTCTTCTAGAAATCATTAGAAAAAAGAAAGTATTAGAGTGTGAAGTGAAGATTGAGCTCAAAATAGCACACAGATGATGTTCTCCAGCTCTCTGAAACTGACCCTTTCAGGCTTTGATCCTAATCAAGGTGTTTTGGTGACTGTCGCTTTAAATGCAAATGAGATCGGGCTCTTTACAGAAGAGGGCGGAGCTACAGACGCCTGTGCAGGACTGTAAACAGGACTGTTGTCTCTGAAAATGTGGAAAGAAGTGATTATAAAAAATACAATGAATTAATTTTGTGCTATTAGAGGCTGGATATATTCACATCAGTGTAATCGACCTCTACCGTGTTTATTCGGACAGATTCGGTCAGATACAGCTGCGTGAATGCAGACCTCTACTGCAAAGTGAAGAAAAACTTTGCAGTCTAGTAACTCCGCTGTAATAAGTAGTTTAGTTGCTTTACTTAAAGTGAGTAAACCTGTTGTGACTTGGAACTGTTAGGGTAACTTAATTCTTATGATTATGCGCAAAGCTAATTTACTCGCCCTATTCATTGGTTTACTTTTATGCACTAAAAATTCATTCTTGTTTTAAATTTGCCAGACTTTTTGTACATAGAAATTGTTGTTTCACTTAATTTAATAAAATTTTAGTGCTTTTGTCTTCTTGAAATCATTAGAAAAAAGAAAGTATTCGAGTGTGTAGTGAAGTTTGAACTGAGAATAGCACAAAGATGATGTTCTCCAGCTCTCTGAAACTGACCCTTTCAGGCTTTGATCCTAATCGTAGTGTTTTGGTGACCATTGCTTTAAATGCAAATGAGATTGGGATTTATTCAGAAGAGGGCGGAGCTACAGACGCCTGTGCAGGACTGTAAACAGGACTGTTATCTCTGAAAATGTGGAAAAAAGTGATTTATTAAAAATACAATGAATTAATGTTCTGCTATTAGAGACTGGATATATTCACATCAGTGTAATCGACCTCTACCGTGTTTATTCAGACGTTTAATCCCGCTCTGCAAGAAATCTGGTCAGATACAGCTGCGTGAATAAAAGCGTGAGTGAAGAAAAACTTTGCCGTCTAGTAACTCCGCTGTAGTAAGTAGTTTAGTTACTTTACTTAAAGTGAGTAAACCTGTCGTGACTTGGAACTGTTAGGGTAACTTAATTTTCATGATTTTGCGCATAGCTAATTTACTCGCCCTATTCATTCATTCATTTTTATGCACAAATTCATTCTTGTTTTAAATTTGCCAGACTTTTTTGACATGGAAATTGTAGTTTCACTTAATTAAATTAAATTTAAGTGCTTTGTCTTCTTGAAATCATTAGAAAAAAAAAAGTATTCGAGTGTGTAGTGAAGTTTGAGCTCAAAATAGCACACAGATGATGTCCTCCAGCTCTCTGAAACTGACCCTTTCAGGCTTTGATCCTAATCGCTGTGTTTTTGGTGACTGTCGCTTTAAATGCAAATGAGATTGGGCTCTTTTCAGAAGAGGGCGGAGCTACAGATGCCTTTGCAGGACTGTAAACAGGACTGTTGTCTCTGAAATGTGAAAAGAAGTGATTATAAAAAATACACTGAACTAATGTTCTGCTATTAGAGGCTGGATATATTCACTCCAGTGTAATCGACCTCTACCGTGTTTATTCGGACGTTTAATCCCGCTCCGCAAGAAATCTGGTCAGGTACAGCTGCGTGAACCAAAGCGTGACTGTCGCTTTAAATGCAAATGAGATTGGGATCTATTCAGAAGAGGGCGGAGCTAAAGATGCAAAAACTTTGCCGTCTAGTAACTCCGCTGTAGTAAGTAGTTTAGTTGCTTTACTTAAAGTGAGTAAACCTGTTGTGACTTGAAACTCTTAGGGTAACTTAATTTTTATGATTAGTGTAGTGAAGACTTGAAACGGACCCTTTTAGGCTTTGATCCTAATCGTGGTGTTTTGGTGACTCGCTTTAAATGCAAATGAGATTGGGCTCTTTTCAGAAGAGGGCGGAGCTACAGACGCCTGTGTATCACCATAGTGACAGATTATAAACAAGACTAACACTTTATTTATTTTATTAACATGTCAACAAGTCATTCTTGATTTAAATATGCCATAGGACACAGGAATTATTGTTACACCTAATAAAATGTTAGTGCTATTTATTTATTTATTACGTTTTTGTTTTAAAGTCAACAAAAACTTTTTTTTTCTTTAATAATGCCAGGCATTTTTGACACTTAATAATAAAATTGTAGTGCTTTGTAGTCTAGAAATAGTGGCAGTGAATAAAGATGATTTATTTGTTTATTAAATGTTTGAATGTCTACAAAGCATTTTTTTAAAAATGCCATAAATATTTAACAGAAATTATTACAATTTAATAAAATTTTAGTGTTTTTGTCTTCTAGAAAGATTTCAATTAAATTAATTTAGTCTTAATGTCAACAAATCATTCTTGATTTACATATACTAGATATTTTTTGACATTTTTTGACTTCTAGAAATAGTGGCAGTAAATAAAGATTTAAATTTGGGATTTATTTATTTATTAAGTGTTTTAATGTCAAAAAATATATTTTCTTTAAATATGCGGAATATGCTTTAAATGTGCTTTTGTCTTCTAAAAATAGTGGAATTTTATTTTATTTATTTATTTATTCATCCATTCGTACATTTGGAATGAACCGCCAACCATTCCAGTATATGTTTTATGCAGCGGATGTCCTTCCAGCTGCAACCCAGTACTGGGAAACACCCTTACACACTCGTTCACACACTCATTTACTACAGCCAATTTAGTTCATCAGTTCCCCTATAGTGCATGTGTTTGGACTGTGGGGGAAACCGGAGCACCCGGAGGAAACCCACACCAACACGGGGAGAACATGCAGACTCCACACAGAAACACCAACTGACCCAGCTGAGGCTCGAACCAGCGACCTTCTTGCTGTGAGGCCACTGTGCTGCCTTTATTTATTTATTATATATAACTTTTAAGTGCTTTTGTCTTCTAGAAATCATTAAAGAACGAGAGAAAGAAAGTATATTCATCAGTAATGCCTTTGTCAGACACACGCCAGCGGCAGCTTTTGCTCAGACATGACTTGTGTGTTCTTCAGAAACTCTGGTGTTATTATGTAAAGCTACACTTTGCGTACAGTATGAACATGTGCTGTGGAATGTGCTTTTAGCCTAATATACTCACGGCTCCGTTCGCTGCTGCTGCTCCAGAGAGTGCAGACGTGATGAAAAATGCAAGTGGCTCTGAGGATTGTGTTAAATAGTGCAGCAGCCGCTAAAGACAGAGACTTAAAACACTGCTCTGCCTCTGCGCTTCCCCAAGACAGCCGGACTGTAAGTGTGTGTAGGTTTGAGTTTCCAGTGTTGCCAACTCAGCACCAGCGTCTGTTATATTAGTGTGTCCCAAAGTGATCCCAGTCTGTTCAATACACTGCTTTATAGCAGAATAAAAATATGCAGTCTGAAAAATGCTGCATTGCTGGAGCCCAATGTTGAGACAATTATGAGCAAGACTCAACCATCGGGTTAAAAATGGTCATTTATAATGATGTGAAAAAGTATTACTGATTTCACTTTTTTTTTTGCATGCTTTTCAATTCAATTCATCTTTATTTGTATAGCGCTTTTACAATGTAGATTGTGTCAAAGCAGCTTCACATGCACTATAATAGACTTAAACAGTGTCAGTCCTGGCTTCAGTGTTGGAGTTTAGTTCAGTTCAGTTCAGTGTGGTTTAATATTCACTACGGAGAGTTCAAACACTGAAGAGTAATCCATCGATGCGCAGCTCTACAGGTCCCGAACCATGCAAGCCAGAGGCGACAGCAGAGGAACAAACTTCACCAGTTAGCGAAAGTGAAGAATTAAAAAACCTGGAGAGAAACCAGGCTCAGTTGGGCACGACCATTTCTCCTATGGCCAGACGTCTTGTGCAGAGCTGCAGTCTATGGTGCCGGGGCTGGAGAACGCTGGACGTCCATCACGGAGAGACCACAGGTGAGACACCGGCTGGTGTACAGGCTGGCCCTTCAGGAACAATGCGAGGACTCGTCTGTTACTGAGGTCTTACAGGGATCGGTCTCATGCTCTCCACTCCTCCATGACCACCACAGCAGCTGGTCAGGATACGGCCTGGTCCAAGATTATGAAAGCATCGGGAATAATAAAAAACAGACCAAAATAAGCGCAGATACCATTCAAATTATAATGTCTTTTGGGAAGTGTTCCCGGCTCCGGTTGCCCTAAATAATGCAGACTAACAATCCTTTAGAGGATTTGGATTCCAGCATTTGTGTTTTATGTGTATGCTAATGCAGAGAGATGTGTCTTTAATCTAGTTTACACTGACAGAGTGTGTCTGCTTCCCGAACTGTGCTAGGAAGGCTGTTCCAGAGTTTAGGAGATAAGAGAAAGATCTACCGTCTACAGTTGATGCTGATATTCTGAATTAATTGAGCGTAGAGGACGTGATGGGCTATGTTCAGGGCTTTGTAGGTAGTAAGTAAAATTTTAACATTTATACGATATTTAATAGGGAGCCAATGCAATGATGACAGAACTGGAGTAATACGATCATAACTCTGTGTTCTAGAAAGCACTCTAGCAGCTGCATGTTGAACTAGCTGAAGTTTGTTAATCAGGCCAACATGGCAGCCGCCTAGTAATGCATTACAATAATCTAATCAAGACGTCATGAAAGCATGAATGAGCTTTTCCGCATCAGACATTGATAGCATATGTCGAAGTTTGGCAACATTTTTAAGATGAGTTTTCACACTTTAGAGACGCTCAAACTAGGGCCCGCGGTCCAAAGTTGGCCTATGGTAACCTTCGATTTTGTCCGCCTTCCCATCGGAGAAGAGAGAGAAAATTTAGGGGAGGGTTGGGGTTAATGCCTTTTTAATACACGTTGCCATTTCTAATTTTACATAGCCTTTCATTTGTTAGCTTTATTTTTGATTAAGAAATGTAATGTTTCAATCCAATTTAAATAAATAAATAAATAAAAAATGGGGGCATCATGGTGGATTAGCATGTTCGCCTCACAGCAAGAAAGTCGCTGGTTCGAACCTCTGCTGGGTCTGTTGGCATTTCTGTGAGGAGTTTGCATGTTCTCCCTGTGTTGGCGTGGGTTTCCGTCGGGTGTGTACAAATGTTTCCTAGTGATGGTTTGCAGCTGGAAGGGCATCCGCTGCGTCAAATAAATATATGCTGGATAAGTTGGCGGTTCATTCCGCTGTGGCGACCTCAGATTAATAAAGGGACTAAGCTGAAAAGAAAATGAATGAATGAATTAAAAACATAATGTTGCTCAGTGCATAGACCACAATTCAGAAGTCCTCTGTAAGCAAATCAGGCAGGTGCAGCTTGAATAGTGTATTCAGCATTAAACTTAAATTGAGTTTTCATTATAATAGGTTCATTATAAAATCTACAAATATTATATATTGTATTAGTTAAGATGATTTAAAGTAGTGTTTTTTTTATTTATTTTGTTGTAAATGAGGAAATCACCATGGAAATATTGTAATACAGTTTGATATATTTACCTTCGGCCCACGACCCTCGGTCAAGTTTGATGTTTGGCCCTTCATAAGAAAATGTTTGGGCACCACTGCTTTTAATGTTTCAGATAATCAAACTAATTATTAGAGTATTAGTCAAAGACAACACAAGTAAACACATCACGCAGGCTTTAAACTTAACAACTGGCAGGGCCACTCTTAGCAGCAACAACTGCAATCAAGTGTGTTCGATAACCTACAATGAGTTTCTTACAGTCTTACAACAGTGCTTTTGACTCATTCATCTTTGCAAAATTGTTGTAATTATGCCACATTGGAGGGTTTTTCATACATGATCTGCCTTTAAAGGGTCGTAGAATCTCAATTGGGTTCAGGTCAGAACGTTGACTAGGCCACTCCATAGTTTTGTTTCGTTTTTCTTCAGCCATTCAGAAGTGCATTTGTTGGTGTGTTTGGATCATGTATGTGTCCACTTCAGCTTGAGATCACTACGGATGGCCAAACCTTTATTTTGTAATCATGTATTCATTCATTTTCTTTTCGGCTTAGTCCCTTTGTTATTCAAGGGTCGCCACAGCGGAATGAACCGCCCTTTATATTGTATATTTTGATATTTTTGTGCACAGCAGAATTCATGGTTCCATTTATCACAGCAAGTCTTCCAGCAAAACAGACCCAGACAATCACACTACACACACACACACACAAGCATATAAATACAATTCACACAATTAGAACCGTTCACAGAGGACGAAATCATGCATTTTTTTCTTATTTTAGGACAGTTTAAATCAGATTTTTGACATGATAATAGAAAAATGACAATGTTTGATGCAGACTTTATTGCTTTATGTGATATATTCCAGATTTGCACATTAATCTAATTTGCGTCTTTCTATGAAAACATAGAGTAGCTAACAATGACTCGCCAGAGCACACGTGTTCTGTACTGTGCTGCTGATCTGCTATTGTGTGTATATTGTAATATTTACAGGTCTGTGTGTGTGAGAGAGCCTGGAGAATAATCAGCTGCAGCTCATTTCATAAACAAGTCGACTCAGGTTTGAGGGTTTTGCTAGAATGGATACAGCTGTGACCAGAAATTGACAAGAAATATTTACATTAATTTATTAAATTACCTATTTTATTTAATTAACGTCTACCCCAACATTAATGTAAAAACAGTAATTAATGTTATACAGTAATTGTATTATTTAAAAAAATACAATATATAGAGAATTCTGCTTAACATCCAGGCCACAGCTGTATCCCTTCTAGACCAGTTTTGAGGTATGGAGACGTGTTTGTGTGTGTATATGTTTCAATTTTGTTTGAGTGTGTGTGTGTGTGTGTGAAGACTCTGTTTAGCACGACGCCACTTTGACATTCCAGACTTGTCTGCGCTGTCGTGTTCAAATGCTTCCCATCTGCGGTCCGACCTGCTCCAAAACTAGCAGCGCTGCATTTGCATTTTAATTTGCATTCAATCACCAGTGTGTGTGTGTGTGTGTGTGTGTTTACGTGCATGTTTGCATTTATGGTGTCTTCTGAAATTGCCTAGTGTTTTTCTGCTTTCCTCCGCTTTTTATTATAGAAGCAGTGCAAACCTTAAATTTCAATCCGTCCATTCAGGGTGAATGTAGATGAGCTCCTGCTATCTTCTTATTTATTTATTTACTTTCAGCCGGTATCTTTCCTTCCCTTCCAATACACAGATTTCATTAGCGATGTGATATGAAGCAGGACTCTTGGCCGGCAGTTGGGCTGAATTTATTATTTTATTTCCCACTGGCACGAGCACATTTACCATGATGTTTTCCTTGATTACTAATTCACAAAATGAGATTCTGTTGGCTCAGAACCTCCGTCCATCACTTCAGGTGTTAAAGCAGATGCACATTTGTGAGACGTCGAGACTCCGTCTACAATCTGAAATCTGTATTCTTCACCACTATCCTTCAACCTGCTGGATTTGACTCATTTGTCAGCATTTTAAGAAAAAAATATTGTAAAATTTTCTACATTTTATAGTATTTAAACGTCATATGACGACTCGTTCTTTGATATATTTTAATAAGTACTGTTAGAAGCTTACTTTAATAATCATTCAATCAGTTTCCTTCAGCTTAGTCCCTTATTTATCAGAGGTCGCCACAGTTTAATGAATTGCCATCTTATTCAGCATATGTTTTACACAGTGGATGCCCTTCCAGCTGTAACCCAGTACTGGGAAACACCCATACACACTCATTCACACTCATACACAACGGCCAATTTAGCTTATTCAGTTCATCTATACCACATGTGTTTGGACGCACAGAAACGGCAACTGACCCAACTAGTGACCTTCTTGCTGTGAGGCGACAGCGCTACCCACTGAGCCACCGTGTTGCGCCTTATTTATTATTATTATTATTATTATTATTATTATCATCATCATCATCATCATCATCATTATTATTATTATTATTATCATCATCATCATCATCATCATCATTATTATTATTATTATTATTATTATTATTAGTATTATTATCATTATTATTAAAAATTTTATTATTATTATTATTATTATTATTATTGTTATTATTATTATTATTATTATTATTAACATTTTTATCATTATTATTAAAATTATTATTATTATTATTATTATTAATAATAATAACATTTTTATTAATGATTATGTTGTTGTTGTTGTTGTTGTTGTTGTTGTAGTTATAATTTCAAATGAATTTTTATTTGGACTTATTTAGGACTCTCCCATGAAATATACACTTCTATAATGTATATAAAAATTATGCCTTTATGTATTTTTATTTATTATTAATGTTTATCTATTCGACTTCATTGCAGTTTTTGTATTAATAGCAACACTGGCTCTATAATAATTTAATTGCACATATATATTATGTATGTATGTGCGTATGCATGCATGTATGTGTACTGTACTTTAATAGCATAAATGTTTACACTAATCAAAATATCAGCACAAAAAAACTTTACAAGTCTGACCAAAACTGAGCCGTGTCTGTTGTTTTGGATCACTATAGTTGACCAATTTGCCTTATTTTAATGGTATAAATTTTTTAAATAAATAAATGAAGTTGAGTAGAGTGCAACGCTAATAATGTAGACCTTTACACCTCTGCATAAAATAATAATAATTGTGACATTTTGAGTTTTGTGCAATTATTCTAATTAAGAGAAAAAAAATCTAAATATATATTTAAAATAATCTTCTAATGAGCTGAGAAAAATATTATATCAAAACAAAAACAATGATTATTTAGTATGTTTTTTTTAAAAAAAAACTCATTATTCCTGAAAACAAGACAATATGCTCTGCTTTTCCAGAAAATACTTCTTGATTTAAGATATTTGTATTTGATTCCTTTAGATATTTGTACTAGAAACAAGACAAAAACTAGTAACAAGAAAAGAAACAAGGCAAAACTAGAAACAAGACAAAAGTAGTTCATGGGATTTTCTAAAGTGTTTTTTTAAGGTAAGTGGTTGCAAACAATCGACACGGGCTGATTTTAAACAAACAAATTAAGTTAAGCATCACTACATTTTATTTGTTTGTTTAAATTCATTCATTCATTTACCTTTGGCTTAGTGCCTTATTCATCAGGGGTCACCACAGTGGAATGAACCACCAACTATTCCATGCTTTATGCAGCGAATGCCCTTCCAGCTGCAACCCAGTACTGGGAAACATCCATACACACTCATTCTCACACACACTTCTCAGCACCCGGAGGAAAACATGCAAAGTGTGGAGTACATGCAAACATCACACAAAAACACCAACTGACCCAGCCGGGACTTGAACTAGCGACCTTCTTGCTGTGAGGCCACAGTGCTAACCACTGAGCCACCGTGCTGTCCTGTTTAAATTCAACCCATCTGAATTATCTGCAATCACTTTCCTTTAAAAAATGTGTTATGGCTAGGTTGATAATGTAGTTGTCACAATCACCAGCGATCTAATCCTTGCAGATTTCTGGTAAACGTGCAGATCGCTTGAGAACTACAAATCTGCCATTATATGGACTACAGATCCAGTCATGCACCACTCACATGCACCTGTTCCGGATTCCCCTGATTGCGCGCGCGCACACACACACACACACACACACACACACACACACACACACACACAC
>CAIGQQ010002327.1:104398-118176 GCA_903798035.1 Danio albolineatus | reverse complement strand
GTGTGTGTGTGTGTGTGTGTGTGTGTGTGTGTGTGTGTGTGTGTGTGCGTGTGTGTGTGTGTGTGTGCTGGGACGAGGCGATCTCCTTAGCCGTGTTGAATATGACAGTGATAGAGCGTGCTTCTGGGAACGGAGCGTCTCCGGGATGGCTTTTATTAAGACGTGTCACCTTGGGACGGTCCTGTCTGGCTTGTAATGAAAGTGTTAGTCTGCTCATTTCCCAGAATCCCACACTCTGATTAAGGACTTCAGCAGTCTTCAACACACAATATGACAGACATGAAGCGTCGAGGGGAAAATATATATAAGCACCGATGAGCCGTTACATTACGACCACCTACTCGATCACATGCAGGAGCTCTAGAGGCTGTAAACACGCTGAAGGCGTCGATGATCCTGATGCCCTCTCGTATGACTGCACGATACATCAGAATGTACATGTTACACACACTGCAGTGGTTCGCAATGCATCAGTGATTTAATATAAGTGATATTTGTGTGTCATCAGCACACGCTCAGGAAGACGTAACTATTTGTATGCTCTGTCAGTTTAGTGCAGGGGTGTCCAAACTCAGTCCTGGAGGGCCAGTGTCACCTGAACCAAGCTCTTTCTAGGTATACAAGAAACTTCCAGGCAGGTGTGTTAAAGGATGTTGGAGCTAAACTATGCAGGACACTGGCCCTGCAGGACTGAGTTTGTGCACCCTTGGTTTAGTGGTTAATTTGTACACATGTATACAATCATTCAGTTGTATGAGAATGTTTGATTTTTATAATTAGGTGTGGTGTTGGAATATTTAATCAATTCCATGCGTGTTCAATAAAAAAGGGCAGGAGAGGTTTTTCTTCAATGTCAAACATCGTAACAATTTATTGTATACAAATGAATAATTCAATTCACAAAATTCTGTTATCCTAAACGCAATGCAAAGTTACATTAAGGAGGTGCGCAACCCAGTTCATTTTCTGACTCCAACTTTTATAGGCAGCTGATATTAACAGGTGGGGTGTTGTGAAATTCGTCAATTGTCAATCATTCTCCAGTCCTCCATTGGCCACAACAATCATACTTCCTCTATCTGCAAACTTTTATCAGATAAGGCATGCTCTGTAACATTCTGTTTTCACACCTTTAAGAACATCGCATTGTAAAGGAAAGCTAAGTGAGATCTTTCCAGTCAGTGGCAAGAAACTTCTACTTCTGCAAAAATGCTTCATTAGTATGCCAACTTATCAGACTTAACAGAAGATGTTCAGTTAATAGTTTACCTTAAGCAATACCAATACAGTTGTGTAATGAACAAAAAATATACAAAAAATGATAAAGAATATATTATTTTTTTTCCCAACAGTGACAACAAACCCCCTCCACAAACCTAATGAGCTAAGATGAGCAAATCTTACTCGATGAGATCCTACAAGAGATGATACGTACAAGATACTGTAGCATTGAAAGGACTGCTCATGCGAATCTGTAGTGATTTTAGTATGAATGCTGAAATTAACCGTGTTAGTGTTTAGAAATCAATTAGACTGCAAAGAAGTAACTGGACACGCTTTTAAAGGTTCAAGACACCCCGGAGTACTTTGTTTCAGATGTTAACCGGACCATTTTGGTCCATTAGATGAAAATTTGGAGCATTTGTCAGCTAAATTCATCTTCCGGGTTTAAAATAATGGCTGTTTCTCAATTGCAAGAACGCAGAGAGCGGACTCGTGTTCTTGTGGAGAGCGGTCTTGCTAGGTCACATCAGGAGAACGAACTCGGGAGACCGCGAGGACAGAGAACACGTCCTGTGAGGAATGAGATGCTGCCAAAGATTATTTAAACATTACAGCATCCATACAATGATTTATTGTTTTCCCTGTTTCACAATATGTACTCTGCATAAATACTTCATGAATATACGCTGCACATCACAAATAACACCGATTTTAATATGAAATTCAGCAATTAACACCCTTAATGTGTTTAAGCCTTTATAAGATTTTTCACGTTAATGTTTACTTTCACCGTCTCATTGAGGGAAACTCCTGAGGTGGATAAGTATATCTCTGAACTTTAATAATAAATCTATATATAATGCTGCGCTTCCCACCTCCAGACGCAATGACTTCTGGGACTTCTACAGCAGGGATGGGGAACCTTTTTTCTATCAAGGGCTATTTACATTTTTGTAACATCGTTTAGGGGCCGCACTAAATTATTCAACGTACTGTATATATCCCTAACCTCTCTAATGCGATGGTTGGGACTGCTTCTCTGTGGAAAGCTCACTTAACTTTTCGAACGGTAATCCAAGTTTGTTCATTGCCAAACCAGCTTGCTCAAACAAATCCTCACCTTTGGTAGTGCCGCGCATGGCTTGCAAAGACAGAAATTCTTCTGTCGTTTCGAACTCAACGGTAATTCAGCACACAAAGATGGCTAGTTGGGCGGTATTTGTTATGACCATTGTTTCATTCCAGGTCTGAGAGAAAAACTGGATTTTTTCCAGTGCTATTAAGTGTTGTTTCAATGTTTTGTGCCTTATCCGTTATTCGCTGCGACAGTTCTTCGAGATAAACTTACACTCTAGAAAAGTTTTACTTTATCTTCGCAGCGGCGAAAAGACACTCTTTCACGAACTCTCCTTCTGTATGAGGTCTGAGTTTTTTTAGCTATTAGCTCACGTACCGCAAAACTTCTTTGTCAGAATGCTGTAATGTAAGGCCCCATTTACACTAGTGCGATTTAGTTTAAAAACGGCGTTTTAGCATAAAAACGATCCGCGTCTACACTAGCATCTCTCAACAGATCTCCCTCCACCAGAAACCTATATCACTTGGCCATTGGCGCACTCTGGGCATGCGCGCTCAAGTATTAACAGGAAGCACGTGTCTCACTCGGCGTTTGGTTATTGTTAGTCAACAAACGCTGGTTGAACGATGAACGCGACGGTAAAGAAAGCAAGAGAGGTCTTTTAGTGGACAGACGACGAGGTCGAGCTGTTACTTACAGTAACAAATGAAGATAAAACATCCATGGCTATCGAAAATGCAGTGTTTACAGTGAAGGCTGGTCTGCCGTCTGCCGGTGATGTTATAGTCATGTGCGCTTGACCAATAAGGGAAGGATACGCAATGACCCAAAGGCCCAATCACGTAGTGAATCCCTGCAGCCACGCCTCCGTTTTGAAAGATATCCGTCTCCCCCATCCACACTGAGACGGAGCAGCAGCGCTTTAGAATGAACACGGCCTCTCCAGCGTTTCTAAATCGCTCCGTTTTCGCGCCCGAAAACTCCGGCGTAGTGTGGACGGATGGCGTAACCGCAGCAAAACTTATGCGTTTTAAAACGAAAACGTACTAGTGTAAACGGGGCCTAAAACATTCTCTTTGTCAGACAGCGGTTTTGTGAAAGCTGCTTGTTGGGCACCCAAACTCCGCCAAAGAGTCGTTTACTTTATCCAAGCGCATTTTTCCTTGCAGCTTCCTTAGCATGCTTCGACTTGTAATGACGCTCGAGATTGGCTTTTTTCATCACTGCAAGTCCATCCCCACAAACTAGGCACATCTTGCCTTTGACTTCAACAAAAAACAATAACCGTTTGTCAATTTTTCTTGAAAAACGTGACATTCTGCATCTTTTCTTGCCTGTCGCCATGATTATCAGTGATGAGAACCTCAAAGGCACAAACGTTACGTGTATATTGTGCATTCACACCGACTGTTACTCTGACATAGGGACATGCGTATTTGATATTATTATAAAGTATCTATAATATTATATTTATTTTTTTATTTATTTAAAATATTGTTTACTGTCACTTTTTGACACAAACATTTAAGTTTTTTCTTTCCTGAGGGGTGATTGTGAATCGACTGATGGGCCGGATCAAATTGTCCGGACGTTCCCCACCCCTGTTCTAGAGCGAGTTTGGTGCTCAAGTCTGCATCGGCACGTCCTCGATATCAAGAACACATCCGGGAACTTTCACGCGTCCCCTGTTCTTCGGTCTTGAGTATTGAAACTGAACTTCAGCGTGTGATGATGAGCTCTGCTTAGTGTGTGTGTGTGTCTCAGCACCCTCTGCAGTACAGTAATTGTTAGTGTGTGTGTGTGTGTGTGTGTGTGGATGTTTTCTTTGTGTGTGTGTTTTATTTTGAGTCTGTTTGTCTGTTCTAGTTTGAGTGTGCGTGTGCGTGTATGCACATGTGTGTGTGTTCATTTGCATCTATATGTGTGTATTTGCAACTTAAGCATTTGTCTGTCAGTCACCTGTAAGTACAGTCAACACCTCTGCTTAGTGTGTGTGTGTGTGTGTCTCAGCACCTTCTGCAGTACAGTAATTGCTACTGTGTGTGTGTGTGTGTGTTTTATTTTGAGTCTATTTGTCTTTTCTAGTTTGAGTGTGTGTGTGTTTTATTTTGAGTCTGTCTTTTCTAGTTTAAGTGTGTGTGTGTGTGTGTGTGTGTGTGTGTGCGTGTGTGTTTTATTTTGAGTCTGTCTTTTCTAGTTTAAGTGTATGTGTGTGTTTTATTTTGAGTCTGTCTTTTCTAGTTTGAGTGTGTGTGTGTGTGTGTGTGTGTGTGTTCATTTGTATCTCTGTGTGTGTATTTGCAACTTAAGCGTTTATTTGTCAGTCAGTCAGTCACCTGTAAGTGTAGTCAACAGTTCTGCTCTCCTCTGTGTGTGTGTGTGTGTGTGTGCGTGTGTGTGTGTGTCAGCAGTACAGTAAGCGCTGCTGGGTTATATTAGTCTCTCTCCTCAGTTATTCCAGCACTTTGGCAGTGACTCTGAGTGTCCTCGCTCTGAATAATTCACCGCCGTGTGGAACACGAGAGCGGCGAGAGCTTATGTCATTTTCTCAGCTGCTAATCTGGATCTTTCTGTCTCTCTCTGTGGTTTTTCTGGATTTCAGTGAACCCGTTCTGCTGAAGGTGGACATCAATACTTTATTTAATGCTTCCCGTAGCTCAGCGAATTACCAGGAATCCACCGACGGCTCCCCGCTAGCATTTTTACACTTGAAAAAGCAGAACGACAGTCGTTTGGTTTGGCAATCGCTGCCGCTGCTTCAGAATCAAAGGCCGTCTGATGAAAACATCACTACGGTGGAGAACAGGAGAGCTGTGTGTGTGTGAGTTTGAGTAATTGACATTTCTAATACATTATAAACTGCGTTACATTAGTACGGTGGCCGGGAAGTGCAAAACAACATTACAGAGACAAATGTACATTTTAGAAAACAAATTAACAAAACGCAAAACACTTTTACAAGTCCTGAAACACATTTACAATCACAGAGTCTTCACGGAAAGGGAATGAACCAAACACCGGAAGTGACGCAGCGAAGGATTTGTTGTTGTCGTTGCTGGTGGTAAGTGCAGTAAATTTGTGTTGTGGAGTGAATGGCGTGAATAAAGTTTATGGTGACTGAACATGGCCTGCGGCTGAGGGATGTTTTGTGGCAAACACATGAGCAGCTTGACGCGGTTCTGCTTTACATGTGGTCGGTGTTTGGAGTTTCTAAAAGACGCGGACCAGACGTAAACACCAGACTGCATCAATGTGTTCAGTGTGTTAGCGAGGGCCACTCGTACACTTTAATCGTGGATATGATGTCAAGTCTACACGGTGTGAACATCTGCTTGAGGACTCTTAAGAGTAAACTGAATGAAGCCGGTGTTTAACTGGTGACCGTGTTAACTGGTGTCCCTTTCCTGATGAAAGCTATTCTTTTTTGCAGATTGGCAGATTCCTCACTTTTACACAGCGTTCACAGGGGGTCAGAAAGTTTAACCTGGTGCTATAAAATCAATCTGCTGCAGCTGACGCTAATGCTGAGTTGTTAATCTAACGTAAACACACCAATCCTGTGAAAAAAACCCCACTAATTTAAAGGCTGATGGCTTTTCATTTGCATGTTGTTGTATTTTTACTTTTAAAATCTACTATTTTTACCTTCTGTGTGTTATGGTTAAAATATGGTAATTCTAAAAGTATAATAACATTTATTTGACTTTTGGAAATCACCCTGTGACCCCCCCAGGGGGTCCCGACCCCCACTTTGGGAACCACTGACATGGAATACTATTTCTGGGTCTATCCTGCTACTCATTTGCATTGAGAAAAATTTATATGAAATCATGGTGTACGGATCAGCCTCTGGGCTTGCTGCATCACAAATACCCAAATTTTAACAATTTATAAAAAATGAATCACATTCTGCCCATGGCATATTAAGCAATATATATATATATATATATATATATTGCAATCATGATTTTCGAAAGTATTACATCGCTTTGTAAACGTTATTATTACCATTTGATGAGTCTGCTCATACAGTCTGATCGAATGTGTGGACCCGGAAGCCGATTTACATGACGTCACACTTAAAGGGTAGGAAACACCAAAACACATTTTTTGGGCTGCTGACAGTCATATATGTGTCCCACGCTGCTATAAACACTATGAGGACACATATATTTCACTAAACAGTGAACATTGGTTGTTTTTACGTTATTTCAAGCAAATTCGTTCTTCCAGTTTAAAACTAATTTGTGAAGCTGCGTCACGCCGATGAGATCCATGTGTGTATTCCAGCTTGGAGAGTTGGACGTCTGTACCGGCGAGTGCATCGTGACGTTTCTAGTAACATCACTACAGTATTATAGACTGAAAGATCCGAGTGTTAACATATAAACACCCTAATCAAACAGTTACTGTCGTGTAGAATTTTCGCAGCATTTTGTGACAGGATAGTGTATACACACACAGCTTTCTGACGCTACCTACCGAGTGCATCTGAGTTACAGAGAAATGCGGAGGGTTTTTTGATTTCTCTCTTACGCCGCACGGTTTCAAACACTATTAAAACCGCACTCTTAGCAGTTTCTCACATCTGGTTTGTCACGGGGGACACGCAGGAAATGTTCCTGGATTAAAGTGAAAGTGCCAAACTGCAGTTAAAGTCGACAAATTATAAATTTGGCAAATAATTAGATTATTGATGTCCATGCAAACATAGTCACTGTCTTTCTCCCCTGCGTCTGTGTGTGTGTTTGTAAATCAGCGCGTGCACAAATGGAAACTCCCATTTTTATGCAAAACCTTCCCTCTTTCCCTCCCCTGACACGCCCACCTAAACAGAGCTGGACACGCCCACTTTCCTGAGCTTTTCCAGACTGAAGGTGTGAAAACACCCAGCTGAGACAGGGGGGTTTCTTGGCCTTTAACAAGTGAATACTAGTATCTTGAAGAATATCTGGTATTACGTGCTGTTATCATGGCAAAGATAAAAGACATCAGTTATTAAAACTAATATGTCTAACCGTCCACCCTATTCATACATATATATTTCTTATTTTATAAGAACGTGCACCCTTTGTAAAGATGCTTTGGAACAATAATTGTTATTAAAAGCACTAGTCAAGCTTGAGCTGAAATCATGACACTATTGAAAAGGCCCGTATAAAGTGCATCTGTCCGCAGTATCAGTGTTTTCTCTGTGTGTTTCTGAAGTTTAACTCCGAGTTCTTCAACACCGCCGGTGCCGGACGCGTCAGATTCACTGATCTGTGCTCCTCCACAGGCACACACACACACACACACACATCTCCACACACTGCTGTTTGCGTTTTGCCTTTGTGCAGCGCTCCAGGATTTCTCCATTAAAAACAAGCTATTGATTTTTCTGGAGTGTGCAGATTCACTTGGCACAGCAAGATGATGAAGCCCGGCGATATATATCCAACTCGCTGCTTTACACTCGCTTACTTTCTGGAAAAACAAGAGGAGGGATGAAATAATGGCAACACAGGCTCACTGCTTCAGCCTACATTACTGTGAAACAAACTTAACAGCACATACAGTACATTTGACTTCAGTTTCTGGTCAAAATGAACACTAGGGGGCAGTATGAGGAGAAAAACTTTTACAGACATGTTATCGACTGTTATTTTTGTACAGATCTTTGCGCAACATCAAATAAATACCACAAAATAATAGTGTATATGGTTTCTAATGGAATACTCAAGGAAATATGCCGTATTTAATGCGTTTCAGAAATTTACAATGCAATGCACACTTAGTTACGTATTTCAGATTGTCAACAATGTTTACAGCGCTACTACTGGTTTTGTCATCTGAAACGTACAACAAAACGTATCTTGAGTAACGTATTTCAGAAAAGTAGAACAATATGAATCCTACGTGAATGTCTTTCAGATTCACTCAAATGTAGACGACGCCCTCTAGTGGATTTGTGATCTGAAACGTACAACAAAACACTGTGTATCATATTACAGAAACATGCAAGAAAAAATACGTAACGTGTTTCAGAGTTGCAAAAATGTAGATAGTGTCCCCTAGTGGATTTGCAGCTAATACCTTCAACAAAATGTACCCCAAGTTACATATTTCAGAAACATAGACAACGTGCCCAAAGTAATTTGTTTCAGCATAGAGACAGCGCACTCTAGTGAATTCATCATCTGAAACGTACAACAAAGTGTACCCTGATTAACATATTTCAAAAAAAAAAAAAACGACAAAATTTACCCTTAATTAACATATTTGAAATTCACTAAAATGTAGACGGCACCCTCTAGTCGATTTGTCATCTGAAACATGAAATAAAATGTAACATACATTAAAAACTACCATAATAATGTATTTCATATTTACACAAAATGTAGACAGCGCCCTCTAGTGGACTTGTTACATAATGTACCATAAGTGGCGTATTTTAGATTTGTAAATATGCACACAGAGCCCTCTAGTGGATTTGTCAGCTAAAACATGCAACAAAACGTATCCCAAGTGACGTATTTTAGAAACATACATCTAAACATACCCAAAGTAACCTATTTCAGATTTGCAGAAAAGTATATTAATGTCCACTAGTGGATTTGTCTGCTAAAACATAAAATAAAAACGTAACATCAAAAAGTACCATATTAATGTATTTCAAATTCACACAAAATGCACACAGTGCCCTCTAGTGGATCTGTCAGCTAAAATGTGCAACAAAACACACCCTAAGTAATTTATTTCAGAAACATCCAACAAATGTACCATAAGTGACATATTTTAGATTTTCAAAAATGCACAAAGCGCCCTCTAGTGGATTTGTTAACTAAATGTGCGACCAAACGTACCCCAAGTGACGTATTTCAGAAACATACATCTAAACATACACTAAGTAACCGATTTCAGGTTTGCAAAAATGTAGACAGCGCCCTCTAGTGGATTTGTCAACTAACTATCAAGCTCTTACTAGATATACTAGAAACGTCCTGGCAGGTGCGTTTAAGCAAGTTAGAGCTAAACTCAGCAGGACACCGGCCTTCAGGAGTTTGGACACCCCTGCCCTAAGTAATTTCAGAAACATACAAAAAATGTACCGTAAGTGATGTATTTTAATTTTTCAAAAGTGCACACAGCGCCCTCTAGTGGACTTGTCAGCTGAAACGTGCAACAACACCCACCCCAAGTAACGTAGTTTAGAAACGTACATCTAAACATACCCTCAGGACCCTATTTCTGATTTGCAAAAATGTAAACGGCGCCCTCTAGAGGGTTTGTCAGCTAAAATGTGCAACAAAACGTAGCCTAAGTGACGTATTTCAGAAACATACATCAAAACCCTCCATAACTAAAATATTTCAGATTTTCAAAATTATAAACAGCGCCCTCTAGTGGAGATATCAACATGAAACATGCAACATAATGTATCCTAAGTAACATAAACTCCCCGAAGTGCAAATAAGTAATTAAGTGTTAGTTAAATCACTTGAAAATTGAATGATTTAATGACAATTATTTACTACAAATACAACTGAATTAGTCGACTATACAACATGATAAAACATGAAACGATAACATATAATATTAAACGTACTCAGCTGAAATGTCAAATAAAGTTACCTGAGAGACAAAGAACAGAGAGTAGGGTCCTAAGATTGAGCCGGACAGCAGTAGAGCCAGAGAAGAAAGACTCCAGAGCAGAGCAGGAGAAGAGACAGAGCAAAAGTTATATAGCTTTTTCTCTTCCTTGACCAAGTGACTTAAAGCCTAATTACTGAGATATTCATACTGACCAATCCAGAAATCAACAAGTAACCACATCCTAAACCCCATGGGATGAGAGACGGTTTACATTAAGAACAAATGCATATGATAGTTCTCATCCTTTCACATATAGAAGTTCAGTGCATTAACACACAGTGATGTGCGGAGAGTAGAAAGCCTCCTACAGTGCAGAAGAAGCATATGTCAAACTGCTGATCTTTAGAAACATGCATATACCCAATCTCCTGCGATTTACCAACGTCCTACACAAGATTTCTAGGAAAGTGCGCTCTCAGGAGAGAGAGTTTGGAGGACGCTTGGCTCCGTCTGGCGGGTTACAGCTCCATCGTCTGCCAGGAGCGATGGAGACCTCAGACTGGAGGAGGAGAGAAATCAATACACACTCCCACACACACACACACACACACTCCAGACCATCTGCTGTGTGTGAATGCTCTCAGCACAGTCTGTCCAGCTCTCTTGCACAGTTTGAGCAGTCACTGTACTATGTATTGTACTCAATGTTCAGCTGCAAGTTCGACCCTTTGTTTCTGTGTTCGTTTAATAGTGTGTTCACAAGGCAGGATTTTAGCCCTGATTTTCACTTGTCGACAGGTTGTCTGAAATTGCAGACAAAAGCCTAAGAATTGGAGGCAAAACGGTGCGCGATCATGCAATCGACAGTTGTTGTAGTTGGTAACTCTTTACGTGAAGAAATGTCAAGAAACCTTTATGTGAATTTGAATGAGACTTGCTTATGCATGCTTATAACAACTGTTATTAAGTGTCATTCGCTCAGTTGTGACAGTATAAGGTCAAAGATGACACTGTTTATGACGTTTTGACTTAAACAAATGCATCACAACCTGTTTTAGTCTTTGTCATCAAGAGGGGTCCGGATGCAGACCTGGTGCAGTTGCAATCAGAGCTGCATGCAATGCTTTTTAACGCCCACACCACACCCCACCCCTCACAGTGACGTCACTCGCTGCATTGAGTGCATTGTGTCTGACATTGCATCTCTGAGATATGCAATCTCAGCTTGTGTCATCAAGGCTGCGTTCAGATACTATTGTTGTCATCACAACTTAAAGACAACAGACGGTTTCATAAATCTGTCATGAACATGATTGTCATAGCCCTTATAATTGTTTTAGGAGTGTTATTACAGCGTCATTAATATTTATTGAGCTCAAATACAGCGGTACAAGCTGAGTTTGTCATTAAAATGTTATTTAAATATTAATGAGGCTCTTAAAAAATAGTGGTCAGAAATGAATGACAATTTTAATGACACATTACAGTGACAAATACAGTTTAATGCACTGAAAACATGATCATAAAAATGTTCATGACACAATTATAATGCCTGATGACAATCATGTTTATAACATGTTTTGTTGTCTTGGCAACATAAAGTTGTTATGACAGATAAAGACAGGCTGTGATGTATTTCGTCATAACAAACAATGTGAACTTTGCATTTAAAATGGCATAACTGAGCAAATGACACTTAATAACAGTTGTCATAAGCATGCATTTACATTCATGACATGTGTTATGAATACCCTCTTCAAGTAAAGTGTACCTTGCTGTTGTTGTTGTTGTTGTTTGTTTAAAGCAGGGGTGCCCAAACTTTTTCATATTAAGGGCCAAAAACCAAATATAATTGAAAGACGTGGGTCGAAAGTTTAAAAATAAGTCAAAAACATTATTTTAAATCATATTAACTAATGCTGTATAATTTTAAATGATAACCTATTACAATAAAAAGACATTTATAACACAGTGGAGTTCATTGCTGAATATGCTAGTCTAGCAGAATCTGCTGTTGCCTTCATTTACTCACCAATGTTTCTGCATTGTTCTCTATTTGGAGAGTGACAGTACATACATTGAAAAAAAATCTGATTTATTTGCAACATTTTATTCAAACATTTCATATTTTAGTTCACTTTTTGTTGTTGTTGTTGTTGTTGTTTTAAGCTTAGCAATAAAACAAGCAAACAAAAAAAGGTTACTTTAAATCAGAAATTATAGTCTCTAAACCATCCTCCCTCTTTTATTTCTTCCTCTCCTCTCAGACGGGATGGTGGGCCAGATCAAAGGTTACCCTGGGCGAACTTTGGCCTGCGGGCCCTAGTTTGGGCATCTCTGGTTTAAAGGAACAGTTCACCCAAAAATGAAAATTCGGTCATCATTCTCACTCTTTACTTGTTTTAAAGCTGTTCGAGTTTCTTCTGTTGGACATTAAAGAAGAAATTTTGAAGAAAACACCTGTAACTACACTCTCAGAAAAAAAGGGACACAATGGTACAAATAATGTTCCTTGAGGAACAGTTTTGTACCGTTGTAAAAATTGTACCTTTTATGGTACTGAAAAGACCTCTTATGATACTGTTCTGTGCCTTTTATGGTACAACTGAAATGAAGGTACACAATTGTTCTCATATAAAAGGTACAAAAGTGTTGAACAACTCCTTCTTTATTACAATATCTATGAAAATAAATATGACTCGAATGGCAAAGTTATTTTTATGAATAATTTCCATATTCAAACAAGAATCATCATTTAAAAGTACATGTTTAAAGATACTTAAACTGTAAACATAAATGTTTAGTTCTATAATACAATAATACAAAACAACTGGTAAAACATAAAACTATAGGTGTTGTAAACTAAACATTTAAGGCATTTTAATAAATGTTTGGTAAGCATTTTTGACACTGTTAAGGTACAAAGTGTCTTGTCACTGTGGTGGTACCTTTCACAAAGTATACAATATTGTATCTATATTGTATATTAACACTTACTTCTATTTTTTGAATATATTTATTATCTGTTTTTTGTCCTGTCTCTGTAATTCTGTTGCACTGTAGAAGCTCTGTCACGAAAACAAATTCCTCGTATGTGTGAACATACCTGGCAATAAAGCTCTGTCTGATTCTGATTCTGATTCTGATCTGCAGGTTTTTAAAAACAAAGGTACATTCTGGTTTCCCATGGTACAAATCATGACCTCAAAAGGTACAAATTTGTTTCTTTTCTTAAGGTACAATTCTGTCCCATAAAAAGGTACTGCCCCAGTGACAAGGGTTTGTACCTTCTTTGGTACAACATTGTACCATTTGTTCTGAGAGTGTACTGACTTCCATAGTGTTTGTTTTTCCTACTATGGAAGTCAGTAGTTGCAGGTGTTTTCTTCAAAATATCTTCTTTAGTGTTCAACAGATGAAAGAATCTAATTTTCTCTCATGCAGTTTCAGCAGTCTATTGCACTTAACATTCAGTTGGAAGTTCTAACCTTTGTTTAATACAGAGCTTGCACTGCATTGTCTTTTTTAAATGCTAAAAGTTACAAAAATAAGCAATCACAAACAAATGGAAACATAACAGTAACAGAAGGAAGAATAATAATTGCAGACGAGTTTTGTGAAATCACAGACAAATGCCTAATCAGCACTTGTTTACGTGAGGGAGGATATTTGTTGTTGTTGTTGTTGTTGTTTGTTTGTTTAAAGGAACAGTTCGGTCATCATTTACTCAAAGCTGTTCGAGTTTCTAATGTTGAACACTAAAGAAGATATTTTGAAGAATGCTGAGAACCTGCAACTACTGACTTCCATAGTAGGAAAAGCAAACACTATAGAAGTCAATGGTTACGGGTGTTTTCTTCAAAATATCTTCTTTAGTGTTCAACAGATGAAAGAATCTCAT
>CAIGQQ010002308.1:0-10111 GCA_903798035.1 Danio albolineatus | reverse complement strand
TTTTTTTTAAATAACATATTGAAACAATGACTGTGGTTGGCAACAAAGGTGCAGATCCAAATGCAGTTTATTAAGAGTCAGGCAGATAAGCTTCAAGCAGGAACAAATGGTAGCATACAGATAATCCAACAGAGTAGTCACAGGCAAACGGCCGAGGCAGGTGACAAAACAACATAAACAGTAAACAAACACAGTGTCAAAAACATAAGGCAAGACAAGGAAAACACTGAAATGTACACTTTCAAAACAAGACTCAGCATTGGATGCGTGTGTGATGTATACAGTCCCAGCAATCAGTCTTCATGAGCTTCAACTGTGTGTAATCAATGGGTGACCTGAAACTGGTGTGTAAGTGCAGTGCATGACGGGATATGTAGTTCATTTAAATAAGTGTTCTCCAATGATCTGCGAGGGCTAGGTCGCTGGTAATCATAATACACATATTACTATACCTAACTAATGCTTAAAAATAATTTTACAGTTTACAAAAATTACATTGTTTACAATAAGTGATTCGGCCTCATGGTGGCGCAGTGGGTAGCACAATCGCCTCACAGCACATTCAGCACAGTCGCTGGTTCAAGCCTCAGCTGGGTCAGTTGGCATTTCTGTGTGGAGTTTGCATGTTCTCCCCGTGTTAGTATGGGTTTCCTCCGGGTGTTCTGGTTTCCCCCACAAGTCCAAAGACATGCAGAATAGGTGAATTGAGTAAGCTAAATTGTCCCTAGTGTATGTGTGTAAATGAATGTGTGTGGATGTTTCCCAGTGATGGGTTGCAGCTGGAAGGGCATCCGCTGCGTAAAAACACATGCTGGATAAGCTGCCGGTTCATTCCGCTGTGGCGACCCCAGATTAATAAAGGGACAAGAAAATGAATGAATGAACAATATGTGATTCACCAGTCTCTAAAGCTGGTGGTGTCGATTCTTTCCTCTCGTCTGGTTTTGATGTCATAAACCAGAACAACAACAGCAGCCAAAGCAGCCACGCCCATCAGAGCTGTGACGACCAATCGGATCACAGCTTCAGGCGAGTCAAAACAGAGGTTGCAGTCTGACTCTGAGAAAAGAAAAATTATGCTCAGTTCAATTCAATCATTCACAGTTATCAACTTTAACTTAATTATATTGCATATATATATATATTACACAAGCTATTTACATTTCGATTCACTAGCCTATTGAATCTTGAATTTTCAATGCAAGTTTATTTATATAGCACTTTTCAAAAATAATTATTGTTTCAAAGCAGTTTTACAAAAGAGGCACATTTTTGCATTACAATCAAAACGAGACAAGATAAGCAGATGTGTATTGGGCAGAAATGTATTTAACCTGCATTTATATAGTGTATAGTCAAATGTGATGTTTGTGTACACGTTCAGTGAAGTGTATTTGTGTATTAATAGGTGTGTGTTGTCAAAGTCCTTGGATGGTTGCTATAATCTTATCTTAAATTAATTTTCTTAAAGTATTTTAAAGTTTTCTTATTCCACACTGAGGTAGTAGTACATGTACAAATAGTATTATTCAAATACGGGTAAAAAATATGTAGGCCAACTTTTAGCCTATATATCATTTTCTATGCAAAATTGACAAAAGCTGACAGAGGCCATTTATCGACTTGTTCTTATGTTTATTTATTTATTTATTTATTTATTTATTTAATTTACTAACGAACTAAAGTATTACCATGATCGACAGTATGAGATCTAATAAGGGGCCTGTGCATGTTACATAATTGCTCCAGAAGATGGCGACAAGTGACCGTTATTGTTGTATCTCAATTTCTTCCTCCACTGACAGTAAATAGAGTGGAGGAACTATGACGTCAGCTTGTAGGCCAATCGGCTGCTAGCATAAAACTGGTTCCCTCGATAAAATCCCCATAGGCTTTTCCCATAGGCTTTTCGAAGATTGCAAATAATGAGCTGTGTGTTCAAACACTGTTCATTACACTTACATGTTTTGTCCAGCCGGATAATCCTCGCACGAAGATACAACTTTTAGCACTTTTGGGTCATAAATGCAAACGCAAGAACTGAAAAGCTAACATTAGGCTATTAGCGGACTACAGCCTTCGGGGCGCTCGTCTGTGACGTCAGCACCACCCTGCTACGGACAACTCTTCAAGCTTATTTTTTAGAAATATGGTCAATCACAAATGTTTAATCTCTCAGTTTATTATATTATAATCCACGCTATAAATTATAAACAAATAAATACGCAAAAACACATAGACATACGAGCCTTTTGGATAGTTTTTACGTGGGAAATACATTTTGTTTTGCTTTACGGTTGTTGTAAAAGGTTTAAAACTGTACGTATAAATGTGCCTACATAGTATCATGAAAAGACATTTAAATAAGCAACAACCCCAGACCAGTTCAGCTCGATGACGTATAATGTCTCCGACACCGCCTGTAGTCCCGTTTAGCAACTTGATAGCAACCGTCTTTTATAAGAAGCATAACCGAATTAAAAAACCAAGAGTGTGGTGTAACTGATGTGTTTTATGTTGTAGAATAAAACGTGAAAGTATATCGAGGTTGTGTTCACCACGAACATTATTTAAGCGATTTATCTGAAATCCCATTCAAAAAACCCATTGACTTTTGGACGAGGGAACCGGAACTGCTAAAATGCTAACTCGCTTCCGGGTTTTTGCATACAAATTGACGTCATAGTTCCTCCACTCTATTCTAAAGTGGAAGATTCTTGGGCATGCGCACATCAATGTAGCGTACGTTTTGTGACACTGCACAATATGTTACTGTGAGGGAAGGTTTAAGGTTTGGGTAGGGGTAGATGTTAATAAAGCACATTTTGATGGGTAATTTAATAAATAAATCTCGTTAACTTATGGCTGAAATAAAGAAAACATTTCTAGAAAGTGACCGTCATGCTTCCACATAGCCACGTGTCTTCTGAGGGCATACAGTATGTGGGTGTGTAAAAAAATTTCCAACACTGCTATTTTACTCATTTTAGAAGCTATTTATCTTTATTTTTTGCATCATATTGGTCTTGGGGTCAGACGTGGGAGTGTGACTTTTTTTCCAGAGTGCTAACTTGGGTTATAGGCTACCAACTTGCTTTTTAATCAACATTGTTTTATACCGTACATATATAATGGACTTTATGACCTGGCAGATGAAGAAGAATGAGCTTAAAAAAGAGATTGTCAATGGTTTTACTAGATGGACGGCCATTATCTGCAACTTTAGCCAAATGAAATACAGTTTAGAATATTAAAGGGAAATTTTAAACCGCTGAAATGTTTTCTCACATTCAGACAGACAGAGCTGATCTTCAGCGTTTAGCATTATGTGAAACTCACACATTAAACTGCAGGCAAGTCTATCTGTGTTTACTTTACCAGAAGCACTCAATGACCTCATGCATATCTTATAGTTACAGTTATTTCTGAGAGAAGTGTGAAGATCTAATCAGCTCTTTCTCTCTGCTCATAGTGGACATTCTAACCACAAGCTTGCTTATTTTCTGCACAGTTAATAATGCTCCTGCAGGTCAAAACATGAGCAAGATCCAAAAAAACTGTAACTTTTTTTTTCTGATGTAATAACAGAAAAAGGCCAGCAGAGAGAGATTGAGCTAAATAACAGAGCTTTCTTAACAACATTACTATCACTCACTGTTTACTTAAATGACGTATTAAATGTGTTTGATAAAACAAAAGAGATGCTTTATTAGTCAATCTGTTCTTATATGTCGAGGGAGAGCTTTCACGCACTGAATTAAGATTTAAACCATAGTTTTGGAAACTTCCAGATATAAAAAAGTAAGAAAAAAAAAAGAAAAGAATAAAAGACAGAAAGATAAAAAGCATTATGTTAAAACATTATATACAGTATTATTTCAGTCTTTTGATGTAGTTTCTATTGAAACATGAAGACACTGAAGGATATAAAGTAGTGTCTTGCTATTATTTTAATAATGTTTTGATTATATCACAGCTTAAATTCTGCATTGCATCACTAGTGTAAATTTAATTTTAAAATATATGCAAAAATTAAATGTATTTAATAGATGCAGTGTTAGTGAGCAGAAGAGAATAAAAAATAACATTACAAACATTTGACTTCCATTACTAAACTCTTAAAAATATATATCAGCCATTAAGAAATCAATAAAATATATGGAGCGATCTCTCGAATTCACCTGTAATGCTCTTTTGACTTCTTGCGATTCTTAAAATTTGTAATATTGTCTGCTGATGCAATAATTTTAAGCAATAACCTGTTAGAACTCAAAATTGCTTAAAATAATTAATTAAACAGCATTAAAATATAACTTAAGAAAGAAACAAATAAGACTTTAAACCTGTTCTGATATCATTATAATCATGCTACTCAGATGAACTAACAGCTACACCCATACGAGCAGAGATGGCCAATCAGATCACAGATTCTACAGAGGAATAAAGGGGGAAAATAGTCAATAGAAATAAAATCAGCCTGAGATAAATTAAACGTTTAAGGTTTAATGTAACCTCAGATCATTTAAAACATTATATTGTAACAATGACTGGGGTTGGCAACAGAGGTGCGAATCCAAATGCAGTTTATTAGGATTAGTCAGGCAGATAAGGTTCAAGCAGAGACAAATGCTAGCATACAGATAATCCAACTAAATGGTTGAAGACACAGGCGAATGGTCGAGACAAGCGGCAAAACAACAAAGAAAAAATAAATAGAAACAGAAAATATAAATGAAACCTGAGATTTAACAAAAAAAGGTTTAAGTAATGTAATCTCAAATAACTTGAAATTTTATAATAACATAAATAACTATACCTAAATGATATTTAACAAAATTACTTTGTTTACAATGTGTATTTAAGTACTCGTAAATCAGGCCTATTATAATTTTTAAAACCAATGACGGGAAATTATCAAACACTGACAGAGACCTTTTCTCGATTGGTTCTTGTAACATTTATTTATTTATGTATTTGCAAATAAACGCAGTATTTCCATGACTAACTGAGATCTAAAAAGACCTGTTATGACCTATGGTTATGACACAGAATTGATTTTAGTCTGTGCTTGTTACATAATTGCTCCAGGAGATGGCGACATGAGATTGTTTTTGCTGTATCTCGTTTGCTTCCTCCAGTGACGGTGAAGGCTGGAGGGGAAACACCTGCGGATTCTTGGGCATGCGCACATCAATGTAGAGTAAGTTTTTTTGACGCTGCACAACAATAATCACCATTTATGTTACTGTGAGGGTAGATTTTAGTGTTGTGGTCGGTGTAGATGTTAATTAAACTCAATCCAATGGATAATTTAATAAATAGACCTCGTTCACTTCTTGCTGAACTAAAGAACATGTCTAGAAAGTGAACCCCATGTGCTAATGTGTCTTCTGAGGGCACTGTGGGTATGTTAAAGGAAGGAATGTGAAAAGTATAAACTACACTGCTAGTTTACTCATTTTAGAAGCTTTCATCTTTATTTTTGGCTTTATATTGAAGCAGACTTAGTGTGTATTTTGTCTTGAGTGCTAACTTGTAATATACAAACTTGCTAACTTCCTTGTTCCTTGCATGTACCATAGTTACAGTTATTTCTGAGAGAAGTGTGAAGATCTAATCGTCTCTTTCTCTCTGCTCATAGTGGACATCTAACCACAAGGCAAATTTGCTCTCACTGTTAATAATGCTTCTGCAGGTCAAAACACGAGCAAGACCCAAAAAACTGTAACGATTTTTCAGATGTAATAACAGAAAAAGGTTTAGCAGAGAGAGAGATTGAGAGATTGTGCTAAATAACAGAGCTTTCTGCTTAACAATATTACTATCACTCACAGTTAAAGCAATATCAAGCTCACAGTCGTGCTGTTTATTGTGTCATTACCTGTGGCTGTCACAGTTGATGGAGGATTGGGATGGGTGGTGATGGTGGATGGATGAGCTTGAAAAAATGTCAGGTAAAACAAAAGTAAGAGATGCTTCGTTATAGTCAGTCTGTTGTTATGTGCTGAAGGAGAGCTGTCACTCACTGAATTAAGGTTTAGTATTGGACAGAAAGATAAAGAATATAAAAATTTGAAGCTGAGACTTTCAAAGTAAAGATCTTCTGAAGTGCCTGCAAGCATTATTTTTAATTTTTAATGTAGTCTCCACTGAAATATAGTAGTTTATATCGCCGCTTAAATTGAGCATTGCATCACTAGAATAAAATACATTTTAAAATATATGCAAAAAGAGGCTGCACAGTGGTTCACGTGTTCACGTGGTTTCTTCCTGGTGTTCTGGTTTCCCCCACAGTCCAAAGACGTGGTATAGGTGAATTGGTTAAGCTAAAATTGACCGTAGTGTATGTGTGTGAATGAGTGTGTATGGATGTTTCCCAATAATGGGTTGCAGCTGGAAGGGCATCCGCTGCATAAAACATAAGCTTGAAAAGTTGGCGGTCCATTCTGTTGTGGCAACCCCAGATTAATAAACCCCAGATTAATTTAATAAAAATAAATAAATAAATAACGGATGAATAATTTTTCAAAGTCACCTCTTTTGTCTCTTAAAATATAACAGATTTTTGGAAAACCAGGCCCCCTACTGGATGTATTTATATCCATACTTTTGATATAACTACAAATATTTTTGTAGTTAAAAGTTCAAAATATTTTGGAGACTTAAAGTTAAGAGTATATATATATATATTACAGGAACAATCCATTCAAAATGTAGTTGTTATGAAATGAAATAATGCCAACAGAACTTTCAGCTCCTGACACTTAACTGAAATCTGAAAAATAACTATTTTTATTGTAATGATAACACTGTATGAACATTTTATTTAAAGGACAAAATGGCACATAAAAGCATTTGAACAATTGTTGAATACAGTGGAAAGCCTTGGAGTCAAAGAGATTCAAAACCACTGTTTAAACATTGATACTACACTATTCTGGTTCACTTTCAGAAATAAATAAATCTGTAAACTTTTGAACTGTACAGGTGAACAGTGTACCTTTAGGGTACACTTTTGTTCCTTTAAGTTTCACTAAGGTACTCTGAGGTATTAAGTTACTTGTAGATATATGTACCTTTAAGAACCTGCTAGGAACTAATTATACCTTTTGAAAAGGTGCCACCCCAGTCACAGATTTTGTGTCTTCATTTCTGAGAGTGTTCAGTGAAATGTTTGATTCCTTTTCTCACTTGTAATGAATTATTATGATGTGGACTGAACTGTTTTTCTTGTAATGAGGTGGTGGTGGATTATGAAATTGATGATAATTATGAATATTCAGAGGTCTGAAGAAATAACACTAATTCTCTACTCACCGTTAACAGTAACACTGAACCTCTTTGTTGACTGTTTATTGTCAATAATGGTTGTAAATGTATATACTCCAGAGTCTGTGGTTCTGGTGTTGAAGATGGTCAGAGATCCAGTCTGGTGATCCAGCTTCAGTCTGTTAGTGAATCGCCCATCTTTATTGTATGTAGGATTGTCTTTAGTCACTTCCACTTCCACTCGGTCACTTCATCTCTCAGTATCTGAAGATGAGTGAGTAGAGTGACAGAATCACCCTCCATTACTGACACTGACTTTACTTCATCAACACCAAACACACCTACAGAAATAAACAGAATATTTTATTTAGCACAGATGGCTTGTCACTAACATTTATTTTTGTGTCAGTTGCATGATCTCATTGGAAAATATAGTAATAAATAATAAATTTCTTTCTTGTAAAATACATTTTTTGAAAGCTATCAGAGTTTAAGAAAGTGGTGTTTACTTGCATCACACTAAAATTATATGTTAAACGTGTTACTGATCCAAACTACAAAACTAGATCTGAGTATCTTGAGTACATTTTAACTGATATTTTAACAGATTTTTTAGATACACGTAAATAATTCAATGAAAAACATGAAGTAAATAGTAACAGCACTAAAGCTGTTCACCATGCCCCAAATCACACGTTAGAATTTAAATACATCTCCGTAATTTGACGTTTTCATCTGAATATATATTTATAAATTCTACTTACCGATCAGATAAAGTGAAAATAAAAGCAATGCGTATATCATTTTCATTTGAGCAGCACGTCAAATGGTTTTGCATAAACAATGTAAGTGTGGCGTTAAACAATAACAGATCTCTTTGAAACGCCCGTCTTTGGCTGACAGGAGGAGGAGAGTTGTGGTTAAAGGGTTAGTTCACTCCAAAATTAAAACTTACTCACTATTTACGATTTATTTTCACGTTAAAATGATAATTTTAACATGATTTATTTACCCTATTACAATCCAAGCAAGGCAGACCAGTTTACATTTTATTAAAATAACGTAAATATCTTCTGCACTACTTCTGTAAATGTCGCTGTCATAAGGAAACAGGGCCACTGATTCTAATGCGAAAACTGGTTTATAATCAGGATGTTCTGTTCACTGCAGTTATGGGGCCCTGTGTAGGAAACATCAACGCTAAAACCCCTCCCTCACTTCCAAACCAAGAAGTTAAATGCAGTACACTGAAGACCTGACTTGAGCTCACTTTTTCTAGGATTTTTTGCACTGTAAGTGTATAATAGGGTAAATGCACAGCTGATTAATTTTATAAGGTTCCTTTTACAGCATCGACAATGGAATCTAATTAATATAATCAGTTAAATAGAGTTAATGTTGTTCAAGCATAAAATAAAATGAAGGCCATTTATACGCACGCTCCATCAGGATCTGCAGGCTAGCGCAGAAACTCGGTTTAAAATATTACAGTAAAATGCATTTTGATCTTTTAAAATGGGAAATTCTTGTCCGGTCTGAGACCCTCTTTATTTTGTATATCAGTCAGGTAGTTCACTCGAAGTGCTTTAACTTGGTTGCTAAAAATTTAAAGTCTCTCTGCATATACACGATACTGTATATATCATATTATTTACAACTGTCTGTTATTGAACGCTACAGCTTACTGTAGTATTAACATTAAAATGTTACAAAAATGATTAAAAAAAATAATAGTAAAATAAAAAATAATGGTAATATACTTTAGTTTTTATACAGTAAAATGTGGTGTACTGTATAACATTCCGAATGGGTAGGGCCAGATAGAATCTGTGGACATTTTCTGCTATTTCTGCGGAGTATTTTGTTAAAAATCTGCGCATTTATGCGGAATGATTTTAGGAGTATCACAAATGAAATAAAAAGTAATACCTTTTTAACTTTTATTTACTGTTTATAATGCGAATCCAATTAAATCCACTTTATTTTGTAAACAAAGCAAGTCTCTCATATAAAATATCTACTAAAAGACAGAAAATATTACTTCACAAACTGTATTGTAAATAAATCATATGAATATTTTCATATTAGTCAATATTATTACTGAAATTAATAAAAAAACTGAATAAATATCAATTTCCACACATTTACCTAAGTAAATAAACAGAATCAGTGATGGGCTAAAAATCTGCGGAATTCTGCGCGCGCAGATTCCGTGTGGCCCTACTAATGGGTAATTTGACTATATTTAGTTGCATTACCATAGCAAACAATGACCACAACACATTCATTTAAATATTTTGCTTAAAAATGCTAGAGAATAGTTACTAAAATGTCGTTGCTTTAATGATTAAGCTCTAGTTGGAACTCCAGCAGTATCTTCTGCCAAAAATAAAAACAAAAAACACTTTTATTAGAATCATAAATGATGTACAAGATGCTTTGGTCTATTACAAAGTTATATTTACAGCGAAAAAGATCAATTAAAATCAGGGTAAACTGGTCTGCCGTGTTTGAAATTTAAAGCAGGAAAATAATGAATGTCCAGACTATACAATGTATGTTTGTTGTGGGTGAAGCGCTTCTTTTCCTGTTAACATGAACATAAATAGTAAATAGTGAGTACATTTTGAATTCTGGGTGAACTATGTCTTTAACCACAACTCTCCACCTTGTGTTAACCAAAAGACAGTTCAGATACAGGCGTTTCAAGAGACCTGTTACTGTTTAACGCTACACTTACATCATTAAACATGGTTAGGTGTCAAATATTACATAAATACTCGTAGATCTTAAACACTTTCAATTTCACTTATGTAAAATTTACAAAAACTGCAGGTTACGT
>CAIGQQ010002289.1:0-21976 GCA_903798035.1 Danio albolineatus | reverse complement strand
TAAAAACTCAGAACATAAACGCACAGATAAGGTATATGTTAACATTATATAATGATTCATCTGTTTACATTTTCCAAAACAAATATACACAGAATTATGGGATCCGAAAAATATCAATCTGAAAACAATTTTTATACTTTAAATGAAGAAAATAAACATGTGTTATTGATGTGACGAAAAAGGTCTGCGAGTTTACAGTGTACAACATACTTTGTAGAAATTCTGTAAATTAAACTGCACAATCCAAAAGAAATAATAATAATCACAAGTATAAGTGTCGGCTCTCTATAGAAACATGGTTGGTTTTATTTTAATTTACATTTTTGCATTCATGAAGATAAAGCTTCGTTATGGATGTGACACTTTTCTGTTATGGATGTGACGGATGTGAAATTTCCACTTGTGAGATTTTGGTAAATCAAATATAATTGTTTGAAAACATTGACTGAGACATTTTTGAGTATTTGTACAGCACAGTAAAATACAAGGATACACAAAAAAATTAGAAGGGTTTCGCTATTTATGATGACAACTTAATGTTTTCATGGCAAGGTTGACATTTGCATATATATATGTGTATATATATATATGCATCAAAATATTTCAAAATGCATGGCTAAAACTACAAACAAGATATGAGAGCTGTGATGAAGTTATCTTTGCGGGTATGCATGACTTATACAAATCTGTGATCTTCTCATCTGTAATTTGCTCAATTCATGCAGGTACACGTACGAGCGCATCGATGGGAGAGTCCGAGGGAATTTACGGCAGGCTGCCATCGATCGCTTCAGTAAGGTGGACTCTGACCGCTTCGTATTTCTCCTCTGCACACGAGCAGGAGGTCTGGGCATCAACCTGACCGCCGCCGACACCTGCATCATATTTGACTCAGACTGGAACCCGCAGAACGACTTGCAGGTGAAGCTATAGTGTACTTTATATGCAGGATAACCAGCTCTGTCTTCCTGTAGTAGTTTTCTTCTCACCCTTTATCAGCACAAGGCTTCCTAAAAAACACAAATATGAAAAACGTGATTTGGTTTTCCACAGGCTCAAGCTCGCTGCCACCGGATTGGTCAAAGCAAAGCGGTGAAAGTGTATCGCCTAATAACTCGAAACTCATATGAGAGGGAGATGTTTGACAAGGCCAGTCTGAAACTGGGGCTGGACAAAGCTGTTCTGCAGGACATCAACCGCAAGGGCAGTCTCAACGGGGTGAGACATTCTAAAAATGCGTTTCATTTCCTTAATGAGGACATTACATAGGCTTCCATAGTGTTTATAGCAGGTTAATGAAATTGTTCAAGTGTTTTGCCTTTCCGTTTTAGGTTCAACAGCTGTCCAAGATGGAGGTGGAAGATCTTCTCAGGAAGGGAGCGTACGGCGCGCTCATGGACGAGGAAGATGAGGGCTCGAAATTTTGCGAGGAGGATATTGATCAGATCCTGCAGCGGCGCACACAGACCATCACAATCCAGTCCGAGGGCAAGGGATCAACTTTTGCCAAGGTATACATCTGTAAATATCTATTCAGGCTTTATATCTATGATCTGCCGTCACATCAGCACATTTTTCAGGGAGGAAGAAATTGGATATTTTACAGAAATATCACTTGTACATTGAATTAAAGAGCCATCTAAAATATTGCCAGACTATAAGGTCAAATCCTAGTTCTATTTTATAACCCTACCCCTATGCCTACATTGACCGCTTTGCCCTTGAAACAGAGTGTGAAGGGGTGAGGATGAAAATGTTCCCCTAAGGAATGCAACGCCACTACAACACCTGCAATAATCAGCAAATGTCATCACTAGCTCTTAAGTCACATAAGATCTTCTGTAGTAGTCTTTCTAGATGGCACAAGCAGTTATTCTTAAAACTTACTCACTCTCTAAATTGTTTGCGCTGCATTTGGACTCTAGAAAACTAAAAAATGTACAAGCATCCGATTTCCTCAGGCATCACTGTGACTATAAGCACAAAACTGCACTGCACAAAAATGCTTTGCTTAATTCGAGATTTTGTGAAGTTTTTAGTCCAAATATCAAAAAATTCTAAATCTAAAAAAAAGCATTTTCTAGACAAACTAAAAATATTTGCTTGTTTTTAGAAATAATAAGTAAAAACTTTGGAGATTTTCCTTAAAACAAGCAAAATAATCTGCCAATGGGGTAAGCAAAGTAATCTTATTTCAAAGCAAAAATAAGTTTCAACCTCTAAGGAAGACTTATTTCCCATAAGAAAGCAACAATAACATTATAGCAGATGTACTGTAAATATAAATTCCGTGCTACTAGAATTTTCTGACAGGCTATTCTCTGTCAGGTCATCAGGTATCGGAATTTAAAATATGTTGTGGGACTAATAACTTCGGTTATTACAAGGGACTATTTTTAGTAAAATTTAGTGATTAATATTTTACTTTTTTACTTTTCTGTGAAGAGCGTGACCATAATACATGAATGCGGTTATGAATGTTACAAAAATGTTTGTTTGCAGGAAAAAATCTTATTATTGCCAAAAAAATACATTTGTCTCCTTACTCACTTGAGCAGTCGTGTTGCTTTTTTTTTGTAGTATTGTCCCAAAAAATCTTAATTTGAAGGGCTAAATTGCACTTTCCCCACTCCTCCAACCTGAAGGCAATAGAGAAACCCCTACCCCTTCACATTAATGCATGAAATGAATTGGAAGGCCTAGAGAGTAGAATTGGGATTGGGCCCCAAGCATTGCATGTGTCAGTGAATCATTTGAAATATTTGTCTATGAAATACAAAGGGGAAATAAGAATTAAACTTGTCACCATTTTTCTCAGAAAACATATTTCTGAAGTTGCCGTTGACTTGAAATGAATAACAACCAAAGAAATTCAAACATGCAAAGAAAATTATTCAATTAGTTTACAAATTAAGTTATGTGTAATAAAATGAAATGACACAGGAAAAAAGTATTGAACACATGAAGAAAGGAAGGTGTAGAAAGGTCCAGACAGCAGCCGAAATCTCTTATTAATTATTCGGCAACCATCTGCCCTTCATCATTGTAAATTAATATTAGCTGCTTTAGTCAAACATCTACATTACCAGGATGATGAAGGTGAAACCTGTTTATGCTCTGCTTCGGCTCCTACTTTGTTTCAGCCTCAGCACCATAGGAGGTGGGGCATTCTCTTACCGTGCACCCAAATTATGGAATGCTCTACCTACAAACATCAGGAACGAAATCACCAGGAAGAAATTACTTAAAACTCACCTTTTTAGAGTTGTTTTAATGTATGAGGTTTTGTCATTTTTAACTATCTGTGTTTTGGTATTTTATGTTTCTCTATTGTGGTTTTATTCTTACTGTAAGCGCATTAAATCTGAGAAAAGCGCATTATAAAAAATATATATTTATTATTATTATTATGAAACCAGGGTTCAGCATTTCAACATGACAAAGCACAGCCAAGGAAACTCTCACATGCTTTCAGAGAAAGAAAATCAAGCTGTAGAATGGCCCAGCCAATCACCTGATCTGAACCCAATAGAGAATACAAAATAAAGCTCAAATTTGATAGACGAGACCCACAGAACCATCAAGATTTTTACACTCTGTGAAGACAGTGTGTGAAAAACTCACACTTGAGCAATGCATGGGAATTAATTCTCCATATGAGAGGCGTCTTTAAGCTGCCATCACCAAAAAAGACTTTTCTATGAAGTATTAAATACATTTTAGTTCATTTTTTCTCCTTGTGTCATTCCATTGTTATTACACATAACCATTTTTTCAGATTTTGTTGTTTTGTTTTATTTTTATGTTTGTATCGTTTGGGTTTTTACCAAAATCTAGTTCATTTTCCATGAAGTGTTGAATCCTTTTTTCCTCCACTGTATGCATGGTTTCAGTCTTGATAATGTGCTCATAACTGTTTATCATTTGCCAATTCCAGGCTAGCTTTGTCTCTTCAGGGAACCGCACCGACATCTCTCTGGATGATCCAAACTTCTGGCAGAAGTGGGCCAAAATTGCTGAACTGGAAATTGACTCCAAGGCAGAAAAGGTAAAAATGGTTTAAAAGCTCGAGTGTTTGCATTTCAGCTAAGCTGGTGCGATGCTAGAAAATCAGTTCATAGAGACTGGAGGAAGTGAAAGGCGGCATTTGAATATCAGCAGTCAAAGCAGATGGGTTGCATTAACATGTGATTTCGAATGCGCCTGCTTCAGTCTGTTTGCATATTGGTGACATTTAAGACGAGAAATATTGAGTCAACAACACTTCTCTGACTCATGTCTGTGTGTCCCTGCCAGGAGAGTCTGGTGATCGACACTCCTCGCGTACGGAAACAGACGCGTCACTATAATTCGTTTGAAGATGACGAACTGATGGAGTTTTCTGAGCTGGACAGTGACTCAGAGGAACGGCCCTGTCGCACAAGACGTCTCAGCGATCGCAACAGACGCTACCTCCGAGCAGAGTGTTTCAGAGTGGAAAAAAACCTGCTCATTTTTGGGTCAGTGCTTTTGCTTTTTGGCCGCCCGCTTATTTCTTCTGGGTCACCTTCTGCTGCCCTACAACAAGCTAGTAATGTTCTTAAATCAACTCAGTCTTTACTTCTATTCTGTCCTTGTCTAAAAACATGCTGTCACAGTAGTGGTGCTGTGTAGATATATAAATACATTTAAACTAGATAGATTGTCGCGTGTTGTTTTGATATGCTGTAATAAATGATTAAAAACATGCATTGTTTATCTTAGTATTTGACACGTATCCATAGACATTACATGAAACATTAGGTCATAAAAATGTACTTAAAAAGTCGTGGAATTTTAGTAGTAAAAATGTGCATGAACTAAATTTTGGACCCAAAATTGACATGTCTGTGCATACAGGTGGGGTCGCTGGAAGGATATCCTCAATCATGGGCGTTTTAAATGGCACCTGGCAGAGCGAGACATGGAGGTGCTGTGCAGGGCTCTTCTGGTCTACTGTGTGCGGCATTATAAAGGAGACGACAAAATTAAGAGCTTCATTTGGGATCTGATCACACCCACCGAAGACGGACACAATCAAGCACTTCAAAACCACTCAGGTTATTAATACAATTCAGGGAGTTCATTTAGTCTGAAGATCTCTTTGGGAAGAAAGTTGAAGAATAGCTATAATCAACTGGCATGTCAATGTCAATTTTCTTTATATAGCACTGTTAAACGCAACCAGTGGTTGACCAATGTGCTGCACAATTCAAATCACAAAAATAAAGATGTAAAATTATAGCTAAGACAAACAATTCTCTCTGATAAAATGCCAAATCAAAAAGATATGTTTTCAACCTAGATTTAAAAACAGACAGAGGTGATATAGATCTAAAGCAGACACAATTTATGACCAGCTACTGCGAAAGCACGGTCACCCCTGCGTTTCATCCTCGACTTAGGGATGCATAGTAGTCTCTGGTTAGCTGGCCAAAGAGACCGTCCATGCTGATGTTCAGTCAACATGTCTGACAGGTAAGAAGGAGCCAAGCCATTAAGTGATTAAAAAACCAAGAAAAGAATTTTTAAAGTGACACGATAGTGCACTGACAACCAGTGCAAAGAGCAAAAGACTAGTGTGATGTGGTCATGTTTTTTGGTACCGGTTAGAAGCCTTGCAGCTGCATTTTGAACTGTAAACAGGATAGAGTTGTCTGACTGATCCCAAAATATAGAGAGTTACATAAAAAAAAAGCATTAAAAAAGGTTCATAAATAAGTAATATGTTAATGCTAAATATGCACCATATTTGTTCATTTTTTATTTATTAAGAAGGCAAAATATTATAAATAAATGACTTAAAATTTTGCCTAATTTATTAATGAATAATCAGCTTGTTTAAATATAAAATTTACTTTTTATATAACTAGTTTGCTTCCAAATCAGTTGATAATTATACATGTAATTTAGTTTATCAGTCGTAATGTCAGAAATATAATTTTATTAATATTGATTTATTACAATTATTAAGAATCATATTTCTTCCTTTGTATAATAATAATAATAATAATAAATTGTATTTATAGCGCGCTTTTCTCAGACCCAAACAAAGTAGAACAATGAAACAGTAAAAAAAAAAGACATTAAAACAATAAAATATGAACGATTTAATAAAATTTAATGATTAAATTACACAAAAATAATCAATCTAAGTTAAAAGCAATGGTAAAAAGGTAAGTCTTCAGAAGTTTCTTAATACAGTCCAGAGAAGCGGCATTCCTGATGCTGATGGGTAAGCCATTCCATAGCTTAGGCGCACTGTACAAAAAGCATGACAACCCATAGTCTTTAGTTTACAGAGTGGTTGATACCACATACTGTAAGTCCAGATGAAGAACGAAGACTGCGGGTGGGAGTGCCGAGAGTTACCAGGTCACAGATGTGGTCAGGTGCTAGCCCATGCGCTGCTTTATATGTTAAAATTACAGTCTTAAAATCAAGATGTGACCTTACAGGAAGCCAGTGAAGTTGCTGAAGTACAGGAGGGATATAGTGGTGCGAGGAAGTGTGTGTCAAAACCCGTGCAGCAGAGTTTTGAATATACTGTAAATGTCTGAGAGAGCTTGTTGGTAGGCCCCCGAAGAGTGAGTTACAGAAATCAAGACGTGGTGTGATAAAGCCATGGATAAGATTTTTCCGATAGAAAAGCTCTAATCCGCGCAATGCAAACAGAGAGGGAAAGCCATGCCCATTAGTGATGATCTCTCCCTCATTAGCATATACAGCCCTAAGTGAGAAGCAGCCGTCAGCCATTAGAGTTTTCTCCTCCTGAATATAATGACAGCGGCAGTATTAGGATGCAAACTGTAGTCTCCATAGACTTCCTTCTTCTGAGACACTTCCTTTGACACTTTCAGTTTTTCACAGAGATAACGTTAGTCTTGTTTTGAATCTGTCACTATGGTGATGCATAAGTGTTTGTAGCTCCACCTCCTTTTAAAAAGAGCACAATCTCATTTGAATTTAAAGTGACAGTCACCAAAATGGCACAATCAAATCCAAAAAGGGGCAGTTTCAGAGAGTTATAAGACATTATTTGTGTGGCATATTGAGCTGAAGCTTCACATACACACTGTAGGGACATCAGAGACTTATTTTACATCTCGTAAAAAGAGGCATAATAGGTCGCCTTTAAATTTATTGACAGTTTAATCTATAAAATGACTGATGAGAATGAAATGTTAAAGGAATTTTTCAAAAGCATCCCTAATTCTTGTCTATGTATCTATTTAAATAGAATTTAGAGACTGCTCTTCATACAAGTGTTGCATAATAATGTAGAGTTTTTGCCTGTCTAGGACTGTCAGCTCCAGTCCCACGGGGTCGCAAAGGCAAGAAGCTGAAGAACCAGTTGAGTCCACCTGAGCTGAAGAATGCAGACTGGCTGGCCCACTGTAACCCAGAGGTGGTGCTTCAAGATGACAGCTACAAGAAACACCTCAAACAACACTGCAACAAGTGAGAATATAAGCCATTTATGAATCATGTTCTGTAAAATGCATGCATACAAACATCTATATTAAGTACTCATCGCATGCATTCAAAGACAGTACATTTTTGCATGCTGATTATTCCAAAACAAATATGAAGCACTGCAACACTTACATACATCATAAAACCATATTTGTTAGTATTTTATAACAGTAATTATATAAGGCTTAGTAATTTATAGACTGTGATAACATCATGATGACATAGTTTTAAATGTGTTATCATCATGAATTGTGTCATAAACAGGGTGCTACTGAGGGTACGGATGCTGTACTACCTGAAGGTGGAAGTGCTGGGAGATGCTGCTACTCAGGCTCTAGAAGGGATCCCAGCCAGGTATTATATGGCTCAAAGTCCATCTTAACCACATGCATGCTCACTCAATTCTGCACGAAGAAGTTGTCACTGAGGGGTGTTATAATCCAAAGTGATCTGTATGTTTTCTGTAGTAAACTGGAAGTAACTCTGCCTGATATTGACTACATTGAGATCCCCACGATATGGTGGGACGCAGAGGCAGATAAATCGCTGCTTATTGGAGTGCACAAACATGGTGAGACATCATCAAAGCTGAATGGGTGTAACTGTTGCACCCAGTATTCTGATGCAATTCTTGCGCATATGTATGCAGCGATTGGAATTTTGTGCACACACAAATACATGTGATGCATTTGAATACATTTTTTACAGTTTTTAAATGTGGCACACTATGATTTCCATTTATTACCATGCTCACTCAATTTTTACCTCATGTAGGGTATGAGCGGTATAACGCCATGCGTGCAGATCCTGATCTGTGCTTCCTGGAGCGGGTCGGTATGCCTGATGTCACTGCACTGACAGTAGAACAAAGTGGAGCAGAAACTCCTTCAGATGCACCTGATAGGTAATTTCCTTTGAAATGAATAGCGTAGACATAACAGTGATCTATTCTTGTCTATTGCAAAGTAAAGACGCTGCTTCTTTTTTAGTATAAGAAAGAGTGATGAAATGAAAGAGGAGAATCATATGAAGGCTGAAGAATTAGAAGAGAAAGTAGAGATCAAGGTAAATAAGTAGGAAGTCAAATCAGTGTAAGACCAGAAGAGTTTAGCTTATTGATTTAACCAAATGCTCAGACTGTTTTGTTTGTTTTGTTTTCAAAGGAGGAACCATTGTCAGAAGAAACAGCGAAAAATGGCGGTATGGTTACAGGTATTGGAAGATTTCCTTACCCATTTAATTATTGTTTCAGTTTCAACTGTAAGTCCATCTCAACCTTGTTTGTGTGTCTATGATGCCTGCTGATTATTTACCATCAATCTTTGTATGCTATAAATATACAATGCTTTTTATGCATTAAAAGTACTTCAACTTTGTCATAGACGTGATAAATGCTAAAGTTGACAAGCTTCTGTCTATATAAATTTGTCAAGAACTAATGTAGTAATGAGTCTAAAGTAGTATTTCTTTTAAAGGTGGCTTTGTAGCATCTCTCGCAGGCGACCTAACTGCAGAGTTAATGGAGCAGGGCCGGATACAGTGGCCGGCAGGCTCAGCTCTTACAGCACGTCTACGGCGTCTCATTACTGCCTATCAGCGTTACACACGCCGTGAGCCGCTTCGCCATGATTTCCTCTTACATGAGGGAATCGCACCTGTGGCCTGGCAAATTGGAGAATTCAGGCATTGCACAACTGAACCGGACCCGCTCTTTTTGGAGTGGCAGAGAAGGTATGTGATTTAATGGTGGATCAAGATAAAATCAAATCTGCTTCGCTTTTTTCTGTGTGCAAATCTGTGCTAAATAGACTGATTTCACGCAGCCGCCATTTTAAATAGAAAAATTGAAGCTGCGGTGGGAAGAAACCCTGAAGTTTCGCCTGAGTTACACAGAAATGTTGAGCACCTGGCTGTATATCTTATCAGCGAAGAGAAAGTGACACAAATGTATACTTTCACCACCTTCCAAGTGACCCGAAGGTCCGTTCTGAATGGATAGTGTAAATAAAAAGGGACATTGGACCTCATTTTCAGCTAAGTTAAGGGAAATGGCACTAGTTAGCTAAGGTTTTCTTTCCCAAACACACGTTTTAGATGCCATTTATCAAACTCAAGTTAATGAACTGATTTTTTCACAATATAAGACTTGTCACGATACAAAATTTTGGTACTAAAATTTTCAAAAATGTCCATTTCCCGTTACCAACTTTTTTCACCAAGTACCACCTCAGAAAAAAATTGTCTCTCCAAGTACCACCATAGTGACCTGTATTGAAGTACGGTAGCGTAGTAGGCGTGATTAAGCAGCTACAGCCCTGCACAGTTCAAAAATATCGCGGATTAATTATTTTTATTATAAATATTTATTATTAATATTATTTATCAACCCCTTTAAACATTCTAGTTTGAACAGAGAAATTAGACAATAGATCTGCTTACTGCGCATTAAAGTAGGCTTTGTGTTTCAGAAAAGCAAGTGATTAAACTATACCAACAACATTGGGTTATAAAAATACGGGATAAGCCCCCAACAACCGTTACAAATACAGGGAGGAAAATAGCTTCAAATGAAAGAATATACAACAAACATTAGAAAATTGAAAATAAAATAAAAGGTTTAGCCTAATAAAATCACTGATCACATCTGTGTTAGCGCACGCGTCAAAGGGTTAAAAGTGTGTTCATTTTTTTAACTTTAATTATTCAGCGATTCTTCAGCGTACCACTAGAAGTAAGCCTGTGTACTACTTCTGGTTTACGTACCACAGTTTGAGAACAACTGATTTAAGGCACTGTTGATGGCGTCCTTAAACACCGATGATTTGCCATTGTGATTACGTGAACAACAGAAATGACTGTGATTGGCCATGAAGGTCATCAGTTTACCACAGTTTACTGAGTACAAACACAGACGAGCGATTCGCTTGATGAATCGACTGATCTTCACGGCTTTAAAACGATCCAGTGTCCGTGTATCTGTGTTTGCACTTGGTGAAGAACGGTGAATTGATGACCTTCACGGCCAGTCACAGTCATTTCTGTTGAGCACTGGTAAATACATGGAAAGTCAGCGGCGTTTCAGGACGTGCTCAGCAGTGCTTAAATGTTAGCGGGAAATGGATGTTTTCAAAACTTCACTACCGGGAAAACACTATTACAAACAACACGAGGGTGTGCTACAGAGGACTGTATTGTTTTATCGCTCACCGGGTCACATAGGCTGAAGCAGGGAAGCCCCCATGATGTTTACCTGGTGCCATGAAATGAAGTCTAGGAGGACACTTACGCGTATTACTCTTAAAGAAATTGTGAATGCTTTTAATTGTTTATATTAAACTTAACTGAATGATATTAAAGTGATGTTTACACATTTCTGCATTTTAAAATCGCAGCAACAGCTGGACGTTTGTAGTACACAGCATGTTGTTTACACTGCTGATCCTATACTTCTGGGTTTCTTCCCACCACAGCCTCGCTTTCGTGTTTTAAAATGGCAGCTGCGTGAAATAAGCGTATGCTTCAAGTTTAATGCAGAATTAGTGCAGTGTGTTATTCTGAGTATCCTGCCAGAGTTGTTTTTAGGAACATGCCATGCTTTAATTACTCTCAGTTTAGCTGTTTAAATGTCATTACATGTTTTTTGTAAACACCTAAATGCTTCTAATTGAAGTCAGGTGAACCTGAAACTAGACTAATTATACAGTGCTTTCATAACACTTATTAGTTGATTTCAAAACGGTGTAGTTTTGACACCACACATATTTAATGGCAGTAACTATAACAACTACTTGATAATAACAACAAAAAGCAAAAGTTAATGAGGATCACAGGCTTAAATACAAAGGAGGGAGTACAATTCAAACATTGAAATTTGTTGCAAGGACATGAAGAACAATGGAAGAATAGTATTTTGGAGTCATATTGGCAAGTTCTTAGGGGTTACAGGAATGAGGTTAATAGGATGTGCTAAAAATCTGGTCATTTAGTGTTTGAGGCATATTTAAGGTTTGTTTTACTGAGATCACATATCTTCTTTAAAACAGGTGGACACGTCGTGAGCAGGCCGACTTCTACCGTACAGTGTCCTCATTTGGAGTAGTGTATGACCCAGAGAAGAAGAACTTTGACTGGAGCCAGTTTCGTGCTCTTGCTCGATTGGAGAGGAAAACAGATGAAAGCTTGGAGAGATATTTCCACAGCTTTGTTTCAATGTGTCGCACTGCATGTAGACTGCCACCAAGAAAAGATGAAGGTAAGATGGACCTTATTTCATAGTTTGTAGAATTAATTGAAGCTCATTCTCTTGTAATATATACCCAACTTCTTATCTCATATAGGTAATGTTGATCCTTCATTATTTGTGGACCCCATTACAGAAGAGCGAGCTGCCCGAACGTTATACCGTATTGAGCTTTTGAGAAAGGTCCGTGAGCAAGTATTGCGCCACCCACTTCTGGGAGCACGACTGCAGCTTTGTCGCCCTAGTCTGTACTTGCCCGTCTGGTGGGAGTGTGGTAAACATGACCGCGATCTTCTCATTGGGGTTGCAAAGCATGGCTTAAGTCGAACTGACTTCTATATCCTCAATGACCCCCAATTATCCTTTCTGGAGGCCCACCGGAACTATGTTCATAAAGAAAATCATAGATATCCAGTGCCAGGATTGCCGCACCATCATTGCTGTTTATATGATGCCAACATTGGACATTGTCAGTCCCCACAACCTCCGGAGTATCACCCCACACCTGCACACCACACGCCAACACAGCTTGTCCATACTCATGGGCATCACCAGTCCAATGACGCAGCAGAGACTGGAAGTTCCTTGGGAATAGGTGCAGGAAACAGGGAAGGATTTTTGGACTGCCCTCCATTGGATGACTCTCTGGAGTTGGGCTCTTTACAACATGAAGGCTTGACCTCAGATACACTACATGGCAAAGCTGGTAAAGAGGCCTTCAACGGATTCCCATTTAATTCTGCAACTGGTGGGCAAAATATGCTAAATTCATATGGTGTGCAAGGGGAGCTAAATGGGACTCAAGGAGACATGGCAGACTCCATAGCTGGGAAACTTCGCAGTGATGTTTTGGTGGGAGAACAAGGATCCTCAGAGGAGACTGGATTAATGGCTCCTTCAGTGGAGCTAGATGAACTCCAGACTCCATGGGAAAGCTCAGATCATGCTGAAACCGCTGACATGTTCAATGAGGCTGATCCCATCTTGGGAGCACAAGCTTTGGAACCAAGTTTTCTGGATACTCCTCAGCCAGAAGACGGACAAGAGGGAGATGAAACACTAACCGACTGCTTGAGCATGCCCAGTTCAGACTCTCAGAGCAACCCTGTTGAGCCACTGGCTCCGAGCTTCATGTTGTTCAAAGATCTTAATGTTGGAGAGACCTCTGTGGATCAAACAGATCTATCAGCCAGTCTTCCGGAATATGTCCCGCCACCACCTCTCGGACTCCCGGATGTGAGTCTTGACCAGGCAGATCCTCTTAGTGAGGAGCAAGAGGACAAGCTGAGTGATTCCAACATCACACCTTGTGTTCCTAGTCCAGAAGAAGAAGCAGAAAGTGTGGTCTTCAATTTTGAGAAAGAGGACCTTTCTCCAGACAGTCAGAAAACAAAGGACACTCAAGATGATATGCCTTCAATAGAGTCTCCAAGTGAAAACTGTCTTGAGGAATCTCAGAAAGAAGACTGCAAGGTGCCATTTGATGATTCCACTGAAAGGGACTTGAAAGATCCTTGTGAGATGGCCTTGGAAGAACCTTATGAAAAGCCTCTAAGAGAGCCAGAAAAAGTGCCTTTAGAGGAGTCTTATGATTTGACTTGTGATGAGACTCTGCAGGAACCTTGCGACGGGTTTCAGCAAGATGGTGTGGAGCAGCAGCTGATGGAAGAAGCTTCAGGAGAAACCTGCAGAGAACCATCAGAGACAATTGAAGACTGCAATTTAACTAACACTACTCTCTCAGCAGATTACCCTTTACCTTCTTCACTTCCGTCATCTCCAACTACCTTACCTGACACCTCCGTATCTCCGGGTCTTGATGTAGTCCCAAAACAAGAGTTCCTAATGGATCCAATGGTGTCAGAAGTGAAGCCTGAGCCTGATAGCACTACCCAGACCCCTCACCTTGAGCAAACTGAAGCTTTGGAAATAAAGGACAAGATAAAAGATGAAAGTGCAAAGACACCAGGTATTCTATCTGCAGACCTTCAATTTTATGCTTGCTTGTTGGTTCTGGTAATCATTTATAGTATATCCATATCTGTTGAACATATTTGATTTTGGTGCAGTTTTAATTGGCATCTTGGGTGGTTTATCATGCTGAAGAAAAACAGATGCAAACTAAACTGGTTTGCTGGTCTTAGAAGGGAAGTGTAGAGCAAGGGTTGTCCAAACTCTGCCCTGGAGGGCCAGTGTCCTGCAGAACTTGCCTCAACACACCTGCGAAGATATGTTTCTAGAAAGCATAGTATTATGCTTGATTAGCTAGCCGAGGTGTGTCTGATTGGGGTTGGAACTAAACTTTGCTGGACACCGGCCCTCCAGGACCAAGCTTGGACATCCCTGGTCTAGAGTATCTCATAGCCAAGATGGTGTTTAACTAATCGGACAACTGCAGTCTAAGTATAACCGTTAACAAATGTGTCCAACACTACAAATTAGATGAACTCGCACAGGTTAGATGACCTAAATATTAGCTGTTTAATCAAGCCTGATTACTACCAAGAAGCTTCAGGGAGGAAACTGTCTAAAGACATAACCTCAATGGTGTAAGTGGAATAATTGACTCCTTACTGTTGAATTATTGAAAACTATTGATGTTGTGGCCACATTACCAACTAATAATTCAACAGTCTGCCATCAGGTCTTTCAAGGGTCTGGAATGATTTATTATGTTGTGTACTTTTAATTGAGCAACCTCTTTAGTCAAATAACATTCTGAACAATAATTGTTTCTCACTCTGTCTTATTTTTTCACTGTATATTATTATATAGCGAAACAAAAACTGAAATTCCAGGGAATATATAAATTCAGCGGTAGTTATATTTTAGTGTCTTTGACTTATTTTTGATTAGTGATTTTATATTTGTTTTTTAGTGTTGTTGGGAGATGTTGATTCACCACGCTTTGCGCTGCCCATGTGTGAGCTGGCAGACAGTGTCCATGAAATAAGGGAACCCACCATTGCTCAGCTTCTACAGGAGAAAGCACTCTTCTCCTTCTCAGAGTGGCCTAAGGTATTATTAAATAAGTGATTGTTTTATACTTGTTTAACTGCCTTTGTTCTTGCTTCATTAATAAGTAATAAAATACATATATTGCATATTCTTCAGTAAATGTGAAAATCTTGTTCAGTTGGTAACTTCTACTTCTAGACATCCACTGCATTTTGAACCAATTTGTCTTTCGGCTCTTTACAGGACAGAGTGATCATCAACCGTATTGACAGTATCTGCCACACTATCTTGAAGGGGAAATGGCCTTCCTCTAGTCAACAATTCGAGTCTCCCACGTCATTGGCCAACACATGCGTGCCCAGCAGTGCCCACCAGAGGGCAGGATTTCTGCCTACCAGAATGCCTATATCTCAGAGCCTTAACTTCAACCTCTCACACACAGTTTCTCACATACAAAAGGTAGGTGTAAGATACTAGCAAGGTAATGTCCTTTTTTATGAATTGCATGTATTTGAGGGTGTAATCTTTCTGCTGATTAGTTACATGCGTTCTGTCATCATGTAAAGTGCCCTGCTAATCATCTCATCACAGTTCTTCATATTTCATTTAGATTTATTTATCTTAACAGAAGAGTATGCAAGCTTTGGGACATACTACTTCCTCGTTAACACATCGTTGTGTTGCTTAGTTAAGAGCCCTGTCAATCATCCACATTTCTGTCGTATTTAATTTCCTACCTTTTTGGAAAAGCAGCAGCAGGATAATCTCCCATTCACGAGTCTTTCATGCAGAGATGTCTCCTCAGGTGTTTGGATAATTCTGTATTCAGACGTTAATGTTCAAACACGTCTTTATATAAGTTAAGTATTGTTGTTGCAGATGAAATATAACACAGACAACGCCATTTAAATATCGTCCAGTGGGCTAGATATTAACTAACAGTTATACAAACATCTTTACCGAAGACTCTTTACCTGACGGTTTACCCATCATGTTTGTAGTTTGTTTACACTTTTCATCCGGTTTTGTAGCTCTAATCGAATTCACGTCCAACACACAATGGATTGTGGGCAATATCAGTGGTTAGAGTATGGATGCTTCTACACCCAAAATTTTGACCGGAAATGGTAAACCATCCGGGAATTTTTGGCATACTCTTTTCAACATGCTATGATTTGGGACATACTAATTCTATTTTCACATACTATTTAGGACGGATAGTATGCAAAATGGGACGCAAAACATAACTACATGCCTAAATGCATTGAGTTTCTGCCATGTGATTGGCTGATTAGAAATTTGCGTTAACAAGCAGTTGGACAGGTGTACCTAATAAAGTGGCCGGTGAGTGTATGAATGGAAAATATTATTGGAAATATACTTTGGCTTGTGTCTATATTGTGGTTCCCCTGAAAAAAATGTTTTAACTAAAATTTGTGTGTCTAATAATTTAAAATATAAAGTAATAAATATCAGGATTTTTTTTTTAGCCCATTCATTCATACAATTATGTTAAAGTACTACACCGTTTACAAACTTGCTATGGGTTTTCTATCTGGTTTCATTGTAAAACTGCTCTTAAAATAGATATGTTTATTTCTTATTTCTTAGTTTTACTTGCATGATTTTTCATCTCTTGTCTCAGCAGGAGCGGTTAGTGACCCCAACTTTTATCCCTGAGCTCAAGCGTCCAAGACGTGGGTTTGAATTTGAAGCAGAGGTCCTTGCCAAACCAAGCCATCTTGGAGAAAAGATCCAGGTTGGCGTGCCTCATCGTGCCAACGCTCTCCTCATTAATGGCTGGCAGGACGCCGCTATTGACCTCTCGAAGCCAGCAGACCTAACAGTTGGTGGAGACAGCGGGCCAATCGGTCACATGAGCCACACAGTCCAGTCAGCGGCCCACAAAATAACCGGGATAGGCTCCATACAGGGCTCACTGGGATTGGATATGGCTGGCATTTTGCAGGCTGGCCTGATTCACCCGGTCACTGGGCAGATTGTCAATGGCAGTCTTCGTCGTGATGATTCCATGTTGAGGCGGAGAAGAGGACGAAGAAGAAATGTGGAGACCGCTGATCTCAGCTTTATAAAGGGACGAAGCATCAACTTGCCTGAACAACAGGTTTGTGGAGCTGCGTATCACTGAAACGGATCCTGCAGAACACACAAAGATGACAACGTGTCTGATATTTTAGCTTCTTATAACCATAAAATAACCTGCTGCTCTCTTTTATGCAAGTAAAGTTGAAAGAGCTCTTTTTTGAGCTCGAAAATATTATTCAATATCAAACTTTTATGTTATTTTTAGCTTTTTATTGGATACTCAAGTAAACAATATAAATCAGGATTAGGATACTTTCATGTAATATAAAAGTGCATGAACTTATAAAGTCATTTTTATTGATATAGAGATATACATATAAATTTACTCACTATTTACTCACATTCAAGTTGTTACAAACCTGTTTAAGTTTTCACAAAGGAAGATATTTTGAAGAAAACCTGTAACTGTTGACTTCCATAGTAGGAAGAACAAATACTATGGAAGTCAATGGTTACCGTATGCCAGCTTTCTACAAAGTCTCTTCTTTTATGTTCAGTTCACCAGAATAAAGAAACTCAAACAGGTTTGCATGCAGTTCATGATGACGGAATGTTCAGTTTTGTGTAAACTTTAAAACAAACTTTCAGTTTAAACTCTACTCTTGCTAATATGCATATAAGCTTTGATTCTAATTTGACAGTTCAGGTTCAGGTGGTTCAAATGACCCATCCCCCACTGACAAAGGGCAGAATTTGGACCCTACGTGTGTTCAATTGTTCCATTTTGACTGCTATGTCATCATAAACTGTGAAAAGTACTGATAGATGAAGGCTTTAAGACTAATGAAATTTTTAATTAATCAAATGCCCAAATTCCAACTGAGGAAAGTTGAATGAGCTGACCAGTTTGTTATTTGCCTATAGACTACAGTTTTAAGTTTCCCAGATTCCTTTCTTTCTTTTTTTATTTATTTATTTGTTTATATATTTATTTATTTATTCTTAAATGATGATGATAATAAATTTGTATTTTAAAAATACAGGATTTCTTTCATATTTCTTCATTCGAAATTATTAATTTAAAATGCTAATCTCATAACATTATTAATAAAAAAACTGTAATAAATTATCATTTGTAAATAAATACTATGGTAAGCACTTTTTTTGCAGGAAAAAAAAATGCAGGCAATAATTTTGGTACATCAGAAAGTGTGGTTGTGATCACCATCCGACAAGCTGATCCAGCAAAGTTTAGTGTTTAAAATGTCACTAAAATGCAAGAATTAAACCTCATTATAGTATAATGAGGTAAATAACTGCAAAAAAGGTCGCCTTTTTGAGAAAATAAAATAACCACCCCTTTCAGTAGGCTAGCTATGGGCCTGCTAAATAAAATAAAGTACTATTAATTTATACTAAATTAGTTAATAACAATATACATAATAATCATTATTTTTAAGCATAATGGGAAATGTTTTATCATACTTAATTATATTGATGGCTTCTGTTGTGTTTGTTCTTACATCAACAGAGCGGGTCAGAGAGTATCAGCCACCCGGTTGTGTCCTCCACATCCTCTCAGTCCGAATGTCCTCCAGCCACCCCGACTACACTTTCTAGTCACTCTACAACACCCTCTCCTGCTGCTGCAGCAGCCACAGAGACCCTCAGTGTGAGCATGGACAGGGAAACGGCCAACAAAGGACTCATGGAATGGCTCCGACAGAACCCCAGCTATAACATGGAGCTTTCTGCTTTTCCAGCGGTTAGTTTAAAACAAAACTTTTTCTTTGTTAGAACTGGGAGTGATTTTTTTATTTGCATTTATAAGCAAGTCTTAACATAAATTCATGCCTGTTATTTCCTGTTTTACACAATCTACATTTTGATATCATGTGCTGGTATTTTGGTGCTGGTACTTTACTGTTTTAATGACTGGGGTTTAATGATAATGGCTGTTTTTTGTGCATTAAAAAAGTAGCTAGGTTGACTATGTGTTTTCACTAGGGAAGATATTTAAAAGATATTTTTGGCATAACATAAATGCATATGCAGTTGAAGTCAAAATGATTAGCCCCCCTGTCGAAATTTTATTCTTTTTCAAAAATTTCCCAAATGATGTTTAACAGAGGAGGAAGTATTTCCTATAATATTTTTTCTTCTGGAGAAGGTCTTATTTGTTTTGTTTCGGCTAGAATAAAAGCAGTTTTAATTCCTTTAAACCATTTTAAGGTCAATATTATTAGCCCCCTTAAACTATGTTTTTTCCTGATTGTCTACAGAACAAACCATCTTTATACAATGATCCACCTAATTACCCTAACTTGTCTAATTAACCTAGTTAAGCCTTGAAATGTCACTTTAAGATGAATACTAGTATCTTGAAAAATATCTAGTACAATATTATTTAGTGTCATCATGGCAAAGATAAAATAAATCAGTTATTAGAAATTATGGGTGGGCAATGTCAACCAATTTGGCATCGTACGATGTCTAATGTGAAACATCTCGATGGACGATGGCATCGTCGTTGTAGGTGGTGGTAAATTAAATATTTAGGAATAATGAATTAACTGTAGTCTACTGTTTCAACTACCTGACCCACATGGTCTTTGTTTTACCCATAACAAGGGCCAGACGGAATCTGCGGACATTTTTTGCTATTTCTGCAGAGAATTTTGTTAAAAATCTGCGGATTTATGCAAAACGATTTTGGGAATATTATAACTAAAACCTTAATATATGAAATACAAAGTAATACCTTTTTAACTTTTATTTAATGTTTACAATGCAAATTCAATTAGATCAACTTTATTTGGTAAACAAAGCAAGCCTCTCATATAAAATATCTACGAAAAGACAGAAACTATTACTTTACAGACTGTATTATAAATAAATCATATGAATATTTTCATATTATTACTAAAATTATTTGAATAAATATAAATATCCACACATTTACACCAGTAAATAAACAGAATCAATGATGGCCTGAAAATCTGTGGAATTCTGTGCACGTAGATTCCGTGTGGCCCTACCCATAACCAAATCATAAATAAATAAAGATAAGTTACACACAAATTATCACCTGTCATTCACTTTTTCTGCAGGACTCTGACATGAATAGGCAGAGTGATCTGTGTCGTTATAATGGCGTCAACAAACTGGGTTGGTAAAAAAAGGTGCACAACCGACAGGAACCAACCAACAGTATCTGAGATTTTCACCAAAATTACTATTACGAAAGATTGAAGCAGTGTTGAGTTGAGAGTTGAGTTGACTTTATTGATCTCCGTAGGTAGATTCTTTTTGCAGCAAAGTTTGGCATTTGATACAAACAAATACATCACACATACATGTACATACCCACATATACACATACAAAAGTACCTTAAAATATTACAATTTATTCAAAGCAACAATAGATGATGGAACAAAGCTACTCCTGTAACGTTTTGTTCTACTAAAACGCATCTGAAACCTACAACCCGAAGAGAGCAGGATGAACTCCTCTAACACAGGATGAGAGCTACAGCTACTAATGTTCTTGGCAATCCTTAAAAGCTGCCTACTATACAGAGATTCTATACTCAGCTGTGATTCACTAATTGACCTGCTAGATCACCTTATAACCTGGCTCAGTCTATTTCTGTTTTTAAGGGACAGACTTCCAAACCAGGCCACCAGAGCGAAAGATAGAAAAGACTCAATAAAAGCCCGATAGAAAAGGGTAAGCATATTGTGGCCAATGTGAAAACGTGATAGTTTCCTTAGACAATAAAGATGCTGATGCCCCTTCCTGCACACAGCATCACAGTTTGCCTCAAAGTTTAAAGAACGGTCAATAATGGTACCCAAATATTTGTAGTTCTCCACAGTTCTACACACGCAATGTACAATCGCTGTGACACGTTACCTGATAGATTCAAAAGACCGAAGAGTCGTTAGATAGAGACAAGTTTATTTAAATATCATGTTTAACAACTATAGTGAGATGTGATCCAGCGGTACATCCTTCATAAACCGTCTGACGTGCACTGCTTTCTGGGGTTTTGTGCTCAAAGCACCCGCTGACTGCCTGGCAGATGTGCGCATAAGCTGCAGCACATGCCAGTGTGTGTGTGGTCACGTGATGTGCGTTTTCAGTGGTATAGTGTGGACAGAAGGCTTTTCAGAAATGCTAGATGAAACACCAGTGTGGATGTGGATTATTTTCGTTCTAAAATGTCATTATTGCTAAGACGTATTATTGTTAGCGAGGCCTGAGTGTGTGTTTTTCGTGAGCGGGTTGCTGCTGCAACGAGGCGGGGTGGAGGATCGTGATGCCTGTTCAGCATCATGATGTCTATCAGCAATCTATCAACCCAACCCTATTAGAAATGTAGAAATGTGTTGAAATAAATCTTGGAAATAAACATCATGGGGGGCTAATAATTCAGGAGGGCTGATAATTCTGACTTCAACTGTATATTGTAATTAACCTCAAATATCTAATATATATTGTTTGTCTGTCCTAGTCTCAGAATGCAGGTATGTTGCACAGTTTTTTGGATCGGCCGAAGCAGAGAAGGCATCGCTGCAAAGACCCCAGTAAGCTGGATGTGAACTCTCTAACTGGGGAGGAGAGAGTCCCGGTAGTGCACAGAAACACAGGCCGCAGGGTAACCAAAACATGCGTATATACTTGCATTCATTTTCATGTCTTTTGTTTGCTTCTCCGGTTCGATGTTATTTTATTGTAACGACACAATTCTACTGGTTGCAGCTTGGAGGTGCTATGGCTCCAGCCATTAAAGAGCTCTCCCGATGGCTGGATGCAAACTCGGAATACTCCGTGGCTCCTGATTGGGCAGATGTGGTGAAGCATTCGGTGAGTTTATATATAGTTTAGAAAGAGACTGGAAACTACATGCTGTAGAGCAGAGACTGTTGCACTGAACCCACTTGTGAATACGTAGTTCAAAATTTAATTAAAAGTGAATGGTAGGTCATATCAGACTTACTCATTGACATATAAAATGTTTGTTTTAGCGTATTAAATTTATTAAATCATGCTGTTCAATGTTTAATTTATACCAGCCAATGAAACTGATATTTCCAAAAACTTAAATACAACATCAATTTCTTAGCAATTAATAGTTGCTTTAAAGGTTTAAAGTTGCACAATAGACAGGTAAGAAGATCACAGACTTGTAATATGAAAACTTGTATATTAAAGTAGACTATATAAAGTAAGTA
>CAIGQQ010002285.1:0-12094 GCA_903798035.1 Danio albolineatus | reverse complement strand
ATATATATATATATATATGTGTATATAAACATTTAGAAAAAGTAAAATGACACACATTTACACACATCCATAATCAAATCAAGCAACAAAATAAATTAAGATAACATGAAATATACAGATATTACCAACCCAAATTTTAATCTTGTGCTTTCATACTAAAAAAAAAGAAAGAAAAGAAAACAGATAAGAAAATAAAGGTCATTGCATTTCAAGAGCAAATCTCACCATTGAAAAATAATTGTCATAGGGAACAGTTGTAACTGGTTACATGACCACTTTTCACCCAATCACTAACGCGTTTTTTTAATTAACACGCTGTTTTTGCAATGATACATTTAATACCTCTATACTGTACGTGAATCACCTAAATAACCTACAAAAGGAGCAAGAAAATACTGTCCCTCTGCCATAACACAATTTGCCCAAGCAACAACTGAAACCACTCAAGGTGACCCTGGCCAAATTCTGACAATTGCTTTTCTAATTGTAATCACTCTGCCAAAGAAATAAACTCAAATGAACACCTCTTTGAAGCCAAGACAAAAAGAGAAGAAATAAATAAAAGTGTGGTCTTAAAATTCACACAATCCACCATCACAGATAAACAAAGAGAATAGGGACAATGAGTGACTTCACAGCGAGGTGCCAAGAGTTGTTCCTAGCTCCAGCTGCTTCTGCCAAAGGACAGCCATTCTCCTGCTGCCGTCTGCGGGAATCAGAGGAGAAACACCTCCAAATCACTCCATAAACATGGCCTCTGACCAAAAAACACAGAGAGAGCCTCGTGCTATAAAGAGGAGAGGGCTCATTTGATTTGATTGATTCTTTCAAGAAGTTGAAGTTTCGAGTAAAATATGTGCAATTAGATGCATAACAATAAACGACTGATCATACGATATTAAAGGCATAGCTCAGTCAAAAATGAGCAATTCCTCACCACACTGTCAAAAAAATGATTGCTAGTTTAATCAAATGACCTTTTCTAGTCATCTCAACTTACAATCAAACTGACTGAAAATAGTAGGTGAAACTTTGTATAACTTAAAGGTGCTGTATGTAAGTTTTTGACTCTTCTAGAGCATAAAAATATGTTTGCAGATATTAAAGAAAAATGCTAAGTGGACATTCTTGTTTATCTGAAAAACAATGCTAAAGTCAGATATTCTGCTTTGAAAATGTGCGTTACGTGCTGGAACCCTTTGTTTTGGTTCTTTTAACTTTCCCAATGCCAGTTCAGCCAATTATATTCCAGCACCCCGGATTGCCTTTGTGAAAAGCAGCATATTTCATTCATTCATTCAGGAAGGCTTTCAAAGCATAGGTTTGTGACCAAAATGTGATTGCAAGCAAATGTGAAAGGATACAGGTTAACATCCACTGCTGTATGGATATCTGTTAATGTTAATGTACAAAATAAACCTGATTTAATGTCAACAAACAGAGATTGAAGCGTCTTTTTTGCTGACACGCGGCTGTGGTGATGAAGTAAAGCTGAAGTGAATGGCTGTAGTTCATTACAAACATGCACTGTTTTTAACACGTGTTAAACTTGTGAAACTCACTCTTGATCACATTTGATGGTGATTGATGACCTTCACGAACTAAACAGACCTTTTAATCCTGGTTGCTTTGCGCACGTCCTGTCTTGTTGATATGATTATATGTGTTACTACGGAGACATGTTAATACGCAGCTGTCAATCAATTCGGTGGGCGGGGGGACCGCACTCCTACGTAAAGTTGCGGTCGTTCTCAAAACCGCTCCAATTGGTCCACCGTTTTTATGCTGTTAAATTGAAAAAAAAGGGACTGGGTGTGTTTATATCACCCCAAAATGACCGTCTATACACTATACCTACACATATGACTGTCCAAACAGCTTAAAAAGTAGATTTTTTTAAAATAGGTGCCCTTTTAAACATGATATCAAAGTGGACCACCCCTTTAAATATAATTTTTGAGTGAAGTACCCCTTTAATGAAATGAACCAACTATGACAGGCTTTCAAACCTAGACTTATGATTTTAAAACTCTGATAGTGAACTGCTGTTTGGGGATCTGCGTTAGTGAAGAGAATCCATTCACGTAGGCTCATTTGCGTGATAAACACATGAATCCTCTATAATGTGATATCTTACAAAACAATCATTTTCGAAGCACATTTGTGTTCAGTGCTGAAGGCGGACACCCACAGTCATCAGCAAAAGCTGCAAACTAACCGAGCCAACACTCCACTCCTGAGGCCTCTGCTCCACCCCCTCGTGACTCCCACAAAACAGCTCTTGGAAAGTCGCTGATAGATTTTTACAATCTTTACAACCCGGTGAAACTGGCCCTTGGTTAATACTAAATCGCATTAAGCGGAGATGAATTATTCTCAGTCATCCTGCCCCAGAATTTTGAGGGGAAGAGTTTCAGCTGAGGTGGGCTAAAAGGATTTTCTTTCAACGGTATGAAAGAACCATCAAGATCTGCAAAAAGGTTAAATGGATTAGTCAATAGCCTTCTGCTCACTTCTTTTGATTGCAAACCTAGAAAACAGATAAAACGCAAGCTTTCTCTTTGCGTAAACGGCTTGACCTCTGGGTAACCTTGGTCTTTTCAAGGTCTGGACACTGACAAATGTAGTTATCCAGGCTTAAACCCAAGCAGAGATAGTGTGTACATTGATAAACGTACAATACCTGGTCTTATGTAAACTGTGACCTCCCACGGTTGGTATGAAGTGAAATAGTGCTAGACTGACATGAATGAAACTTACAAAAGCAATTACTAAACTGCACTGTGTAAAATATTTGTTAATTAACAGGTTCTGTATTTTGTGATTCGCAGGCGTTTTCTGTTTATTTATGGTTGTGAATTGCATCACGGGAGTTTTGTCTCTGCTTCATGTTGAAAACTCAACTCTGCAGTTAACACAGTGGCTTTTATTGACATCTTAGAGAGAAAATTATTTACATTTTGTATAATATATAGTGAAATAAAGTCTGTAAGATAACAGAAAATGTACAGATGACTTGTTACCAGGTATTTGTACCGTAATTAACAACTTTGAACCAGACAACATATCACTTTAAACTATGAAAAATGTCAATCAAAAGTCACTTTGTCAATGACTTTTTACATCAAAAGCCTTTAGAAGACAGATCAATGTCCCATCAAGCAAATTCATTGGGGGAAAAAAAGTCATGGATTGCAAATTACGGAAAACTGTCAATTTTCTTTTTACAGGGTGTAGCTTATCGAGCTGCACGTTAATCAGAATTTAGACTGGTTCAACTGCAGTCTAGATGCTTTTTGAAAAAACGTGTAGTGCAGCATAAATAGCCATCCAATGAAACGATTCATAAAACATTTCTGGCACAAACACAAGCCATGTGAGTAGCATGGGCCGGTATAAGATTCTGACGGTATGATAACCTTGAATAAAATTATCAGTTTCACGGTATGACGGTATTGTGATTACTGCTCTAAAATATCTTGTGTTTAAATGTCTGGCTAAAACACAAAAACCCCTTTGAACACAATATATTGTATTTTGAGAAACATTTTAAATATTTTGGAGCAGTAAACATGTCAGGCTGAATAATTCAAGTGAATCATTGACTTTTGCGGTCTTCATTTGTTTCAAAAACACAGATTTCGTAAAAATTAACACCTAAAAATAAATAAATAAAAATATCACTCGTACCTTAGGAACGGTATAGCAGAAAATGTTGGCGGTATGAAAACCATGACTTTTCTATACCACGGTATACCTTGAAAACGGTTATCGTCCCATGCCTAGATGTGAGTGACTGAATGAACAAACATCTGTGTAAAAACTTGCATGAAGTCAAATTTTTGGTCATTATCTTACATTTTATACAATAAAAAATGGTCATATAGCGTCTTCTTTTGTACAATATAATACCATTTTATATATGAATTGAATTAAACTGATATACATTAAAAAATATATTTGTTTGTTTTTTGCTGTTTGTTCAAACTACTTAAAGTCAGCTGAATCGACACAATTGTTGGGAACACTGAATTGTTTTAAGTTCAACCCGCTTAAATTTGTGAAAACAATTGAGTTAACTTAATCGATTTGTGTTGGGACGACATGAAAGAATGGAGCAGAACACAGCATCTTATTTACAGCGTAATAAAGAGTCAAAAGTAAATTGACTTACTTTGAAAAAAAAGGCAAAAATGAGGGGTCACCACTGCAGAATGAACCGCTAAATATTCCAGCCACAACCAGCCCCAACCCAGTATTGGGAAACACTCATACACTACAGCCAATTTAGTTTTCCCAATTCACTTACTGTGGGGGAAACCGAAGCACCCGGAGAGAACCTACACCAGGGGTGTCCAAAGTCAGTGCTGAAGGGCTGGTGTCCTGCAGAATTTAGCTCAAGCTTGCCTCAACACACCTGCAAAGATGTTTCTAGAAAGCCTAGTAAGAGATTGATTAGCTAGCGCAGGTGTGTCTGATTAGGGTTGGAACTAAACTTTGCAGGACACCGGCTCTCCAGGACCGAGCTTGGACATCCCTGACCTACACCAACATGGAAAGAACATACAAACTCCCCAGAGAAATGCCAACTAGCTCAGCCGGGACTCAAACCAGTGACCATCTGTGAGGCGACTGTGAGGCCACCGTGTTGCCTGAAATTTTTAATCATTGAAAGGACATACTGGACTCAATTCACCATAATGAATGAGACTTTTTTAATGCTACAAATAAAAGAGAGGGCCATAAAAGATAAACCAATTCACTAACTTCTAGCACTATTGCATGAGAGCGAAGTTAAAAGGGTTTTTCGATTACCTCAACTCGCTTTACAGTGAAGTTCCATGTGGCAACACAATGTGGCTTTCATGACTGAGAAATATAGCTTCGACAGATGATTTTGCAACTCTTTTCAATAGAAAACCTTTTGGACTATGTGTCACCACAGGTAGGTGTGAATGAGTCACCCTCAACAGGTGATTCTTCAGCACACGGTGGCCTGAAGCCAGAGTCTTTCACAAAAGTATCACTTTACACTGGTGCCTTTAATGGTCTAGGGGCCTTTGCTTCAAAAAAAAAATCCAAGGGCTCATGGGGAAAAAAAAATGTGTGTATGTGTGACATGAGCCAAAAGTGAGTCTCGATACTCCAAAGAGAGCCATCAAATCATGAAGAAAACAAGCTGAGCGGAGTTTACTAACACAACCTCGGCTCAACTCAACACTTCCTGCCTCGAGAAGAGACAAGTAGGTAAAGGATGCCAAAAAAGGATGTCCTTGAAAGCTGATTGACACACAAATGAAAAACTGTGACACGGCCTTGTTCTAAAATTGCCATTAATAAGTTCAATTTAACTTATGCAGGTCCCCAAACAGGCCGCGCGACTCCAATTAGCTGTTGAGTGTGGGAGCTGTAGGCAGTGACGATATATGCTCTACGGCACACGCTGTGGATCTACTCTACATCCTGCTCCCACATATGGCGCGCTCCATTTCTCCAAGACCATACTAACGCTGGGGGGACGGGGGTGTAGCCGTGAAGAGGAGCCAGAACTGTGTGAATATCCCTTCCGGAGTGTACGGCAGTCATGCCCTTGTGGTTTAGCCTGCGTCATGGGGCTCTGTATCCAACCAGGTGGTGCCCGACATGGGGCAAACCGGGGTCTTGTTGGCATACGCCAAGAAAATCCCAAAGGAATGAAGAGCCTTTGTAACTGTAAGCATGTGTAGATACAAATATGAGGGTCTCCAATGTGCTGTGTGTGTGTTTGTTTGAATGCACCGGTCCTAACAGCGAGGAGAACCGGGGTCTTTGGCAGGCTTCAGTCCCTGCTCTCCAAACCCTCCTCTCATGTCACAGACCATCTGCTACTCAGCAGCCACGCTGGCGCCGGAGATGAGCTGTACCGTTCTGGTCCAGATGCCTATTCGGCTGTACTTACAGAAAGTCAGATCCATCACCTCCAGAACTCGGTGAGAAGATCTCAGATCAGTGTCACAGTGCACTCAAAATAACCGATAGAAACTGCAACAGTAATAATCAAATCTAGCAGATGCCATCTAAGGGGATATTACAGGTTAAGCTCAAATGACAGCATTGGTGGCTCATGTTGATTAGGACTAATTATTTTATTATTTTTCACTTTGTAAATGTTAAATAGCCACGAGATGTGTGTAATATGAAAGACAGGTTGATTTTTATGAGACAAACTGGCTACTAACCTTTTCTTTGAAAACTTTTTAATTTTGTCTCAATGACACGAATGATACAAAAACAGAGTAAAGCCGCCTTACTGCACACGACAAACGACAAGCGTCAGACCGGAAGCCATTCATTTCCAATGGAGAGTAGTCCGGGAGCTGCGTGGAGTTCCGATCATCTCCGTATGCGGAAAATTCGTATCCAATTTGAGCAGCAGATCCGTTGAAATTTTTGAACTCCTGCAACTAGACTGTAAGCGACCAGCCGGCCGGACGTGATGTATTTCAGTGTTGTCCAAACAGGTCCGTGCGCGCGAGATGAGAAATCAGAAAAGGTCTGTATTAAAAAAAACATTTATATTCATAAATGAGTAATAAATATATTATTTTTTATGTTGTCTCCACATTCCCTCCAAATTTTTTTGCGGTCTATAAGTTTCAGTATTCGTTTATTCATTCAATCATTCAACCATTGTGAACTCACGGAGAATAAGGATGTGTGTAATATGAAAGACAGGATGATTTTTATGAGACAAACTGGCTACTAACCTTTTCTTTGAAAGCTTTTAAATTTTGTCTCAATGACACGAATGATACAAAAACAGAGTAAAGCCGCCTTCCCACTGCACACGACAAACGACAAGCGTCAAACCGGAAGTCATTCATTTCCAATGGAGAGTAGTCCGAGAGCTCCGATCTTCTCAGTATGCGGAAAATTCGGATCCGGTTTGAGCTGCAGATCCGTTGAAATATTTGAACTCCTGCAACTAGACCGTATGCGACCGGCCGACCGGAAGTGATGTATTTCAGTGTTGTCCAAACAGGTCCGTGCGTGCCAGATGAGAAATAGGATTTTTTCAGTTATTTACTTTTGAATCAGAAAAAGTCTGTATTAAAAAAAACATTTATATTCATAAATGAGTAATAAGTATATTATTTTTTTATGTTGTCTCCACATTCCCTCAAAAAATTTTTAGCGATCTTTGAGTTTCAGTATTCATTTATTTATTCATTCATTCATTCAACCATTGTGAACTCACGGAGAATAAGGATGTGTGTAATATGAAAGACAGGATGATTTTTATGAGACAAACTGGCTAATAACCTTTTCTTTGAAAGCTTTTTAATTTTGTCTCAATGACACGAATGATACAAAAACAGAGTAAAGCCGCCTTCCCACTGCACACGACAAACGACAAGCGTGAAACCGGAAGTCATTCATTTCCAATGGAGAGTAGTCCGGGAGCTCCGATCTTCTCCGTATGTGGAAAATTCGTATCCGAGCAGCAGATCCGTTGAAATATTTGAACTCCTGCAACTAGACCGTATGCGACCGGCCGATTGGAATGATGTATTTCAGTGTTGTCCAAGCAGGTCCATGCACGCGAGATGAGAAATAGGATTTTTTTCGGGGTTTTTTTCTTTAATCAGAAAAGGTCTGTATTAAAAAAATAAAACATTTACATTCATTAATAAGTAATAATAATATTATTTTTTATGTTGTCTCCACGTTCCCTCCAAAATTTTTAGCGGCCTATGAGTTTCAGTATTCATTCATTCATTCATTCAACCATTGTGAACGCACAGAGAATAAGACTCTTGCACTCCTTTATTTCAGACACTGCAAGAATAAGCGTGTCCTCCGTGGTGCACGACAACACTGAAAATACTGTGCAACTGCTACAAGGGGGCGTATTCCAACAGTTGTGTCCAAATGTCGTGTGCAGTGGAAATGCGGCTTAAGGATTTACACCTAATTATTTATCCTCTATATATATGGGGTGCCCAATACATTGATAGCAAAGATAGCATGGGTAGATTGCATGACATTAAAAAAATATCATCCATCCTCACTGAAACTTGGGGCTTGATTGACATACAGGGTAGCCAGTCTAATATCTGACCTTTTCTGATGCATGGGTAACCACTCATGTGTGTAAAACCGCTGCAAAACTAGTTTTCAGTACTGTACTGCCGGGAACTAAAGCCAAGCAGGGCTACGTCCGGTCAGTACCTGGATGGGAGACCACATGGGAAAGCTAGGTTGCTGCCGGAAGTGGTGTTGGTGAGGCCAGCAGAGGCCGCTCAACCTGCAGTCTGTGTGAGTCCTAACGTCCCAGTATAGTGAAAGGGACTCTATACTGCTCAGTGAGTGCCGTCTTTCAGATGAGTCGTTAAATGTCAGATGAGGCGCGAAACTGCAAGGCCGTGAAAAGTGAACCACGTTATGCTGAGGAACCACTGAATACATGAAAGAAAAAACATTATGGTTGACAATTTATTCTGTGGTAATGATATATAGATAATGAAATACCAGCTTTTTGGGGCTCCTCACTGCACTGTTATGTCAAATAAATGTGGAAGAGTTCAGATCAACACCGTGTAAGCTACTGGTAATAATTTTCTTTAAAAAATCAAATGTTTAACATGCATAACAACAAAGGAACAGATAATACAAAGTAACAATCTGTTCCACCACTGCAAGTTCCTGACAGTGCTTAAAACACTAAAAATCCCTATAGAGCAACTAAGGGTTAGGATTAAAGCTAACAGCTTCGCTCAAGAGTCCAATGATGAAAACATATTGTATATTCAATGGTTTGGTCTACGGGGAGTGCTCATTCCAAGATTGCTCCCTTGACCACAACCAAAACACAGACCCCTGGCTGCTTCTGTGACTAGAACATGTGCGTTCACTTAAGAATAGCGAAAAAAAAAAGGCTTGCAAACAAGCGGAGAGAGCACCTTTGTATAGTGGGAACAATAGGCTACATTATGTTCCAGAGATAGGCCATGGCTTCAGAGCCTCCCTGCTATGAAAAGAGCCTCTTCACGAGCACGCTTTTTGACCCCGTGACCTCTCGCACTAATGACCTCTGAGCGTCCAGAGAGCGCCAATACTTGGACGGTTTTAAATCGACGATTGAGAGGCTCTGGAACTTGATGCGGTATCAGACGCTTTTTGACAAAGAGCTTTTGAGATTAAACTGTGAGGAGAATCTTCCGTCAGTCACGGATCTGAAAAATCCATCGGATTCCGACGAGACCGTCCAATGGAGAGAAGTATTACACTCTTGTTTTTGGATTTTGATTTGATGTCTCCAGCATGTCTTGTTCCAAGACTATTTCTTTGTTGAAAAACTGAAACAGATGCACAGACTGAATGGCAAACACTCACAATTAACAAAAGCCAATGATGAAAAAAACAAGAATAGAAATGAAGACTAAATCTATTTCTTCGAGAATTATTTGTGTGTTGTAAAACAGGGCTCAGCATTCTGAGAAACGGAGTAGTTTGATTTTGTTTGACTGCTATTTTCAAGTAGTCACATTACCAAACCGCTTTCAGCATATCATCATATAACTCCTTGAGAAATCATATAATAGATGATAAGGGACCTTGGATAGATAACCACTACCTATTCGGTTTCATGCCATTCTGAAGACCATTACTGAGCAATGTAAGCGGGCTGCTCTTGAGTTTTGAAGTGCAATAGGTCTGTAATGCCAGCGGTACAATACTAAAAGCAACAGCAGATGCTCTCATACACTACACTTCCATGAAGAAACCAGGGCTGCACGATATTGGGAAAAAAATGGCATTGCCATTGTAATATAGTTGAAAACTCATCTTTCAAGGGAAGAAGGAGGTGGGGAACTGGCAAACATTTAGATACTTTAATAAATTAATATACACAAAAAACAAAGGGGGAGGTGACAGTCCCTCACCCACCACAAAAATGAAAACAAAACAAAAAAGCCACAGGCCTGGTCCTCTGTTATTGTCACTCCTCCTTTTAAACTTCTGTTCCCACCGTGGGACTTGAGACAGGTGTGCCAACAGGTGACGCTCATCAGCACTCGTTCCATTCCCACAGCTCTTGGCCACGCCCCCTTTTGGCGTCGATATTTTGTTTTTGACATAAATGTCAGTATAAATAAAATTTTACAACATGATATCATAAGATAAACGATTATTTGTGTGGTATTTTATAACTTCCCCTTTTAGGCTTTGATTCAAATTGTGCTATTTTGGTGACTATTGCTTTAAATTCAAATGAGATTGTGCTCTTTTCAAAAAAGTGCGGAGCTACAAATGCCTATGTGTCAGCATAGTGGCAGATACAAAAACAAGACAAACATCCTATGATAATTAGGGACATATCATCACTTATGAGCAGGGCTTTCCCCCACTGAGGGCACCTACAAAGAGAGAATGTCAATCAAAACATTTCTGCAGACTGTTTCTATGTAGTGTGATTATAATTTTTTTTATTAATAATTGTTTACCATTAGAAGCTGGTTATTTCACACACTGTTGCCATACAACTGTGTTTAAACCCCTTTAAAAAGTCACTTTTGGATAATAGGTCCCCTTTAAACAACTCTATTAGCAAAGAATTCCAAATTTTACAGGAATAAGGTGTGCATCTGCTTAAAATATAACAAACAGGCCTAAATTAATACAATAGAACAAGGATGAAAAAAAGAAATAAGTGGTTTCCTGGAGAGTCTGACAGTATTGAGGGACAGAAATGAAATAAATCTAACAAAAATAGCACTGATAGTAATCAAATGTTGACTACTATTTACAAAGTTCATTAAAGCGGTCCTAAAACCATTCACCCATTCTTGTCCTAGAAATATTTAGACAATTTTTTGATCCACTTGAAATGTCGATGACTTCATTGTGTAAGTAATTTAATAAAATAAGTCTTTGCTAAAGCTACAAATGTGATCATTTCTTGTGCCTAAGTGATTTAAATTCACTTCAAATCTTACACCGTCAAAGGCATATATATCTTATATTTATTTTATTAAGGTTAAATTTTGCATGTGTTCTGAACTAGGGCTGGGCGCTACTGAAAAAATCTGACATGGCGATATTTTATTTTGATGTGATATGTATACAATTTCAGCCAATGACTTGAATAGATCTATTTGAAATAAAAGAATTAACTTTGCAATAATCTTGTAGAGGAGTGAATCAAAGAAATTGCCAAAATAAATAAGATAGAGCAAAGATAAGTCGTCAGATATTCAGGTACAGTAATACGATACGATATTATCATGATATTTTGCCCCCGATAAAGATAGATCACAATATTAGCGATATATCACAAGGAAACTAAACACGATAGATCATATTTGAAAATGAAGAGGGAAGATGCAACAAAAAGTTATAAGATGTATTGCTTTTATTAACAGCACATATATTTCTTCGAATTGCAACATTGATTTATGTTCGATCCACGGCACTTTCATTTTAAGGATTAACTTTCTCTGAGAGAAAAAAAAAAAGGCAGGTGCTCAAGCACTTTAGCACGTGCCTGTTGTTTATAATGAAGTAAAATAAAATAACTCTGCCAACAGAGATAAACCATCTCCACCTTCACAGTTCAGTCTGCTGCTACTTATTAATCCTTGAAGAGTTCACTACAGCGGTGCTCAGAAAAACGTGCACCGCGGTTGTCATAAATCACAAATGATCAGTGTTTTTAAATCACAAGAGACTTATTTTAGGTTTCAAAAGGCGAAATACACATTAGAAGTAGCAGAACAACCCTTTACAGTTAATTAAATACACCATGGAGGGCATCACGGTGGCACAGTGGGTAGCACAATCGCCTCACAGCAAGAAGGTCGCTGGTTCGAGCCTCGACTGGGTCAGTTGGCATTTCTGTGTGGAGTTTGCATGTTGCCCCATGTTGGTGTTGGTTTCCGCCGAGTGCTCTGGTTTCCCCCACAAATCCAAAAACATGCGCTATCCACTTGTTAAGTGAGACTTCACGCGAAGGGGCTTCCGAGTCCAAGCGCTCGATTAGACTGTATGGGAAGCCTCACTAAATGGTAATAATAAACGTTTCGCAATATTATAAACGATCGCAATATATATA
>CAIGQQ010002268.1:0-12528 GCA_903798035.1 Danio albolineatus | reverse complement strand
ATATATGTACAGTATATTAGATGAAACACTTAAAGATAAACAAAAGATCCCCTCAAAAATATATTATATAACATTTGCTATGTATAATTTCAATAAAATTTGTTAAAATCTAATAATAGAAAAGGAAAAATTATTCAAAATGTTAGTAATAATTTAATTCTAATAAAAAAATGACAAAAGCATTACAGTTAAAATCTAATAATATTAAGTTCATGTGCATTCAAATGTATATATAGTAAAAAATAATTTATAAAGTCTGTAATAGTATAAAAATAATACAAAAATTATTAACCTACTGCAACCCTAATTTTCAGATGAATATGAGCACTATACTGTATATCATTCATTCATTCATTTTCCTTCGGCTTAGTCCCTTTAGGGGTCGCCACAGCAGAATGAACCACCAACTTATCCAGCATACACAGCGGATGCCCTTCCAGCTGCAACCCAGTAATGGGAAATGCCCATACACACTCATTCACTACAGCCAATTTTTCATACACTATAGCGCATGTCTTTGAACTGTAGAGGAAACCCACACCAACACGGGGAGAACATGCAAACTCCACAAAGAAATGCCAACTTACACAGCCGGGACTTGAACCAGTGACCTTCTTACTGTAAAAAATAATATGTCAAATATTAAATGAAACACCTAAACAGCTTAAATAAAAACAAAGATATACCCCCCATAAAAACTATTAGAAATGACAAAAGCTACTTAAAATTGCTTAAAATAAAGTAATAATAGTAAAATATTGTTTAAAAAGTTCTTTGATTCATTCATTTTCATCCACTTTTTCGGGGCCGGGTCGCAGGGGCAGCAGTCTTAGGAAAGAACCCCAGACTTCCCTCTCCCGAGACACTTCCTCCAGCTCCTCAGGGGGGATCCCGAGGTGTTCTCAGGCCAGCCGAGAGACATAGGCTGCGTCTGAAACCGCCTACTACTCAGTAGGTACTGCATTTGAATTTAAACGTACTACTCGGCCGTTAGAAAAGTACGTTCTATACAGTATGAATGTGAGAAGCATGAATGGAATTCGGACGTACTGCATCCGCCATTTTGTCATGGTGACCTACATGTGTCAGTTGCGTCGCTTCACTCCCATTCATGAATTCTCTCGCGAGGCATCATGGGATGGCGCAGCGTGCATGGGATGCGCACTTCAGAATCTCGCCGGAAGTAGCAAGTCATCCGGGTACTTCTTGCATACTGATTTTCGAATTCTATGAATTCGGACATACTACTCAGCTCACATACTGTTTTTAGCGTACTGTATAGTATGGAAGTATGCGGTTTCGGATGCAGCCATAGTCCCTCCAGCGTGTCCTGGGTCTTCCCCGAGGAAATGCCTGGAACACCTTCATAGGTAGGCGTCCAGGAGGCATCTGAAACAGATGCCCGAGCCACCTCAGCTGACTTCTCTCGATGTGGAGGAGCAGCGGCTCTACTCCGAGCTCCTCCCGGGTGACAGAGCTCCTCACCCCATCTATAAGGGTTTGCCCTGCCACCCTGCAAAGGAAACTCATTTCGGCTGCTTGTATCCGAGATCTTGTCCTTTCGGTCATGACCCAAAGATCATAACCACAGATGAGAGTAGGGACGTAGATTGACCGGTAAATCGAGAGCTTTGCCTTTTGGCTCAGCTCCTTCTTTACCACAAAAGGCCGATACATCGACCGCATTACTGCTGCCGCTGCACCAATTCGCCTGTCAATCTTACATTCTATCCTTTCCTAACTCGTGAACAAAACCCAAAGATACTTGAACTCCTCCAACTGGGGTAAGGACAGTACTAAAAAACTACAATATTAGATGAAACGCAAATCCATACATCATAAGAACAATCCACACTGTGCATTTGAGTCCACTAAACAATCTCTGCAGGTTGTTAACTTTTTTTTACAGAGTCCTGTGGGTTATTGCAGGCTTTATGATTGCCTTTTACAAAACAAAGTCCAAACTTAAAACTTTTAAAACTGATTTTGAAATTGTTCCTAGAAATTATTTTACCAAAGTAAGCCCTTCAACTTTAAATGTTGCTGTTTGCCTGAATTATTGGATAATAATTCTAATAATTGAGCCTTTTATTTGTAATCAATCTTTTAATCAGGAATATGAAGGAAGGTTCTCGAGTTCCTCGTGTTTTTGCACTCCTCAGAATGGCTTTGTTTGAAAAAAGTGTTTTGGAAAGTAAGTCTTGCATAGAGGATTTATTCATTCTAATAAACGAGCTGAAATTCCAACAAGTCAAAGATTCACTGGAAATCTATGATTATTTTCCAAGCCTGAAATGACTTCCTTCCTTCAGATGAGGGTCTGGCTGTTTGTGCTCTGCATTTCTCTCAGTTCTCTCTGGTTGAAGTGAACGGTCGGATGTGTAGTTGTGTTTTTTGGCCCTAGGGCCTGTGCAGTTCATGATTTTACGAAAGGAATGATGGTGAAGAGTTACTTTGGCGTTTGTAGCAGGATAAAAACCAAGAAGAAAAAATAGTGATCATCATCATCTACTGTACATGAAAGAGCTGATGTGACAGGATTGTGCATTTCTCTTTTCTCCATTCTTCTTGCAAAATAGTGGCCTAGTTGCTATGTGATGCTTGTAAAATAAAAAGTTTCCTGATTTGTCCTCCAAACTGAACAGTGGCTCAATAATATTTAGGTCTGGTCACTGTGCAGGCCATGGGAATTGTTAAACTTTCACTTTCATGTTCATCAAACTACTCTGTCACTACTCTTGCTGTGTATTGGGGCATTATCATCTTGATACACAGCACCGCACTCAGGATACAATGTTTGACCCAGGTGCACATGGTCCTCCAGAATGGGTCAGTAGCCCTTGGCAGTGATGTGCCTATCTAACACAAGTATTGGGCCTCACGCCTCATTCACACGAGGCTTCAGCGTCATACAGTGATCCGATTGGCTGACACTTCCGTCGGCACTTGAAAGGTTGAGAGAGTCCCAACTTCTGCAGCGAGCAACGCCACTGAAGCGGCACCAATGGATCCACAATGCAGTTCGTCAACGCCTGACGTCACCCATTCAAAGTGAATGGGAAGCGTTGACGCTGACGCCCCGTGTAAATGGGGCTTAAGAATGCCATAATATTGCAGCCCAAACCATCACTAATCCACCTCTATGCTTTACTCTGAGCATGCAACAGTCTGGGTGGTACACTTTTTTGGGGCATCTCCACACCGTAACTCTCTCGGATGTGGGAAAGACAGTGAAGGTGGACTCATCACAGTACAATAGATGTTTTACATTGTCCACAGCCCAAGAGTTTTGCTGCTGGAAGCATTGAAACCAGTGTTTGGAAATTGCACAAGCCAGGGGCAGATCTAGGGGTGGGGCCACAGGGGCACAGGCCCCCTTTGAAATCGGTTTGACCCCTGTTGTGCCCCTCTCCTCTTAGTCATTGCTGATTCATATCAAAGCTTGGACATAAAGATGCGCTTTAACTCATGCTGAACGCCGGTGGTACCTGTTACTTCAGCTTTTTCTCTTGTATGACGAGTGTTTTCATCCTTGCAGATCGACTGGTTTGTTCTGAAAGTAAAATTGTTACAATGTTGCTTGCCGTACGGTTCACTTTTAAAGCTGAATGTTTTAGAACGGGCCAAAACTGATATGCGAGTAGAATAAACGTCATTCTTTGAGTTACAAGGTTTATTTTCCGTGATTCCGCTCATAGCTGCCATATATGTGCGTCATTTTAAATGATCATTTTGAGCACTTATGTCAACTGTAAAGGTGCGCTTCATGGCGAAATCGATAGTGAAAGCAAAGACAGCTTCCGTCATTTACAGTGCAACACGGGCACTTTCTGTGTAAAATTACTGTGCTTTTTTTAACCCTATAAGAAGGTTACAGAATAATTGTGAGGGCAAATCTGTCAAAATGACGGACATCATTTACCAATCTGATGTCTATGACAAACATCCCATCTAAAAAAATCAGCTTTTTTACAATCATGACATTTCCCACAAATGATAGCGTCAGGTTAGGACTGAACACACTTGAACATGTTCTACACAGTCAGAGATTAATACAGAGTTAAAGTTATTTCAGGCCCCGTTTACAATAGTGCGTTTTAGTTTTAAAATGGCGTTTTAGCATGAAAACCATCCGCGTCCACACCACTCACATACTAGTATTTCATGTGACCATTCGCGCACTCTGGGCATGCGTGTTTATTAACAGAAAGCATGTGTCTCGCTTGGCATTCTAAATAGGGCTTACGCCGCTTGAAACGTGAGCGATTAGCGAGTGCTCGAACAATAGCTTGCCTCTTGCGAATATATGCAGCTGTTGTAGTAAAAAAGGCAGAGTTTAACTGCACAATGGCGCCTACAATGCTCCCATGTTGTTGTTTACAGTGAAGGCTGGTCTGCCGTCTTCCGGTGGCGTTATATATTCATGTGATAGGGGCTTGACGAATAAGGGAAGGATACGCAATCACCCAAAAGCCCCAATCAAGTAGTGAATCTCTGCAGCCACGCCTCCGTTTTCAAATGTCTCCATTTTCCTCCATTCACACTGAGATGGAGCAGCAGCGTTTTAGAATGAAAACGGCCTCTTCAGCATTTCCAAAACGCTCCGTTTTCGGGGCTCGAAAACTCCGGCGTAGTGTGGACGGATGGTGTAACCATAGCAAAACTTATGCGTTTTAAAACGAAAACGCATTAGTGTAAACGGGGCCTCAGACTGGTGAACTAATATCAACCTTATATCCAGTTTATGCTAAAGAAAAGCTTTGTTAATAAAAAAGTGAACTAACTGACAATTTTTTAATTAAAAGGATAGTTCACCCTAAATGAAAAATTTCTTTCTACTGTTGAAAACAAAAGAAGATTCTTTGAAGAATGCTGGAAACCTTTAACCATTGACTTAGTAGGAAAAACAAATACTATTGAAGTCAATGGTTACAGGTTTCCAGCTCGCTTTAACATATTTTATTTTGTGTTCAACAGAAGAAAGAAAGTCAAACATGTTTGTAAGAAGTGAAGGCTGAGGGAGTAAATGATGACAGTTTTCAGTTTAATAATTTCTCCTGTTTATCTGAAAATCAAAGTCTGCCACAGGTTTCCTGAGAAGAGTCTGTGCACCCAGAACCAACAACATCTGACAGATATCTGCAGGGACGCCACTGTCTGTCCTTTGCTTTCACTGCCCAGGCACACTACAATGAAGAAAAACGTACCAGAATGCACCAGCTATAACATAGTAAACTTTTTAGCATGTGGGATTAAAGATAGCTTGCGTGCTTAGCACAAAACTTAACTATTGAAATAGCTTCTTTAGATTATACAAGTCTTTTTTTTCATCTAATGAATAAGAAGAATATTTGTTTGTTGAAAGAATCAGTTTCTTAAAAAATAATGATGAAACCTACAATCTTGCCCAAAGACACATGCAACTTCTCCTGTACACTTAAAGGGATCTTGGAGTGTCTGATATAGATGAATAAGTTGTCTCTGACTGCTAAAACGGGCAGTGTTAACTAACCTCATGTTACAACACTCCCCAGTCTCCCGTATTTGTTAACGCAATTATTTTCTTTCTCACAGAAACGCTGCAGGTAAAATTATGATCTTCTGATATCTCTACTATTTGCAGATGTAAAATTAACACTGAAAAGATATGTTAGGCTTTTATAAATTAATATATACTGTCTTTTAATAGGATAAAAGTCCTATTAGCACCAGTTGAATAACTTGGCCCCCCTCTGTAAAATAAGGCCCCACCTTGGCCCCTGCCTTTAAAAATTCCTAGATCCGTCACTGGCACAAGCGGCCAGTGGTTTGGCCATATATATTGACCCTGTGGAGCTCCCGACCAAAAGTCTTGATGCACATTTAATTCTTAATTTAATTTAAGCGACAAAAATCCAAACTCCCACGAACTGTAACAAACTATTAGTTATTGTAGTTCATCAAGTCAATAAACTAAATGAAATATATTTAAGTAAAGTGCTTTATTAAATTCTTTATCTGTATATTTAATTATCTAACTACTTTATTCTTCAATGGTTTTGACTTTATTTAACCCTAAAAAGCTTGCCTGAAATATAAAGATGTTGATAACGTAAAGAGTTGTTGCAGAAGCACTTTGATGTACAATCATTATTTAATTTACCTGTGTCTTTGTTGATTTTTTTGATGTGAATCATGACATAGCAAACAGCAGCAGGATCAATTTCATTTCAAAAACAAAACCACCATGCGAGCCTTGTTTTTCTGCCTATTCTACAAGCCATTATGTAAAGTGTTCGTGAGCTGTGTGTATGAAATGAGGCATTTCCCGTGCATCTTTCCCATGACAGCTCCCACATTCAGTAACACGTGTCTGCCTTTAGGCCAAATATCCCAGCATTCAGCATTGGTAGCTTCTGTCCTTCAAGTACACAGCAAAATCCTCTGAGTAAAATGTACTCAAGAGTGTATTTGTTCCCTCTCTAAATTGAGTAAAAGTTACTCAGCAGCAGAGTTAAAGTTAACGAGACAATGAAAGGATTCATTAAGTGATGATTGAGCACAGATGATGAACACCTGCTGTTAATAAGCAAAATCAGAAGAGAAACACAAAATTTACCTTCAGTCACAGCCTTAGATGAAATAAACTGAAATAAAACACATTGAATCTCTCAAAATCTCAGCAGAGGATCATTAATCAACTCCACAAACAGCAGCTTTACTTATTACCAACCGGTGTGGCCTTATTTCTGCCACACTCTACAAAGTTCCATATAGTGATATTAATGAGAATTAACTGATTAAGTAACTTTTACAACAACAATAAAAAACACCACCACTTTTTTTGTGTTTTAGTGATAAGTGAATCTGCTGCTGTTTGAAGTCAGTTGTAGTTTTGTGTTTCTCTTCTGATTTTGCTTATTAACAGCAGGTGTTCATCATCTGTGCTCAATCATCACTTAATTAATCCTTTCATTGTCTCATTAACTTTAACTCTGCTGCTGAGTAACTTTTACTCAATTTAGATAGGGACCAAATACACTCTGAACTAAGTACATTTTACTCAGAGGATTTTGCTGTGTAACCCTTTACTACACTAGTTATGTTTCCATGCAAAGATGTGAATTAGACTTATGTGCAAAACCAGAACATCACAGTAAACATTTGCGAATAAATCAGTGTTTCAATTAAATGAGTCAAAAAACAAAACAAAATTATCACTTCCTGATGCTGAACTGGCGGCATATATTAAAAAGAAAACTGGAGATTTACGCAGTAGGAGAAGCCACTGTGGGTCTTTCTTTCTACTATAGGTGACGTTTATTTATAAATTAGATTTAAGAAGATCACGTGCTTATGATTGATCACAGCTGGTCCTGCATCAGCTACACTGTAAAAAATCCAACTTACAAATTGTTTACTCAGTTCAAAATTGTAAGTTAGACGGACCTATTTTTGAGCTCAGGGTTGAATTTACTCATAAAAATGATTCAACTGCATGTTTGGAACTGTTTGTTCAATTAAAGTAAAAAATTAAGTTGAGGGGACTTTATATTTTGATTTCTCCATATCTTCAAAAAATAAAAAGTTGAGTTAACTTAAAATTTTAAAGCAACCGGCTGCAAAGAAATTTTTGAGTTTATTAATGTATAATTGACTTGTCGGCGCCAGTGGTGTAGTGGTTAGTGCGTCGACACATGCACTCCAGTCTTTACGCTGACCCGAGTTCGATTCCCACCTCATGGTCCTATGCCGATCCTTCCCCTCTCTCTGCTCCCCGTGCTTTCCTGTCAATACTCTATACTGTCCTGTCCATTAAAGGTGAAAACCCTGAAAAAAATATTATTGAAAAAAAAAGTATAATCGACTGAAACCAGCCTTTTCGGTCAACTTAAAAAAATAATTTGGCTCAACTTCAACCACTGAAGCTTAATAAACTCAAAATTTCCTTGCAGCCGGTTGCTTTAAAATTTTAAGTTAACTCAACTTTTTATTTTTACAGTGTACGCAGGATTCATCCGATGATTCCTAGCTATAAAATAATTCTGCTTTGAGCAGATGTTTAGCTGAAGTAAAAACAATCCAGGCTCATTGTGAAAACGTAGTCCCACGAACGTTTCTGGAGACCGCACATTACGTATGGCTGCGTTTCATTTTTTTAAATGAACGCTACGGGGCGGTATGATGCCGTTTCTTTTCGCGCTTACCAGCCGACCACTCGCCTCGTGTGGATGACTGTCCCGCTGTTGTCCACCCCCGAGTATAAACAGCACACACATGCTCTCTCTCTCTCTCTCTCTCTATCTCTCTTTCAGCCTGTCACAGCTGATGCGGTGGAGGGGCTAGAAAATCTAGCATGTAGAAACGGACAAAAATTCAGACAAATATTGTGCTGCAAAGACCATAACTATTTTAAACTTAGGCCTACCTTGGGAAATGACCATGGAATAAGCAGGATAATCAACGGCTTGCCGTGTGTTAAAGGATTTTAATGCACTTCGCAGAGTGCATTAAAATCCTATAACGCACGGCAAGCCATTGATTACCCCTTACGTACCCAACACTGGATAAAACTAAATCACATGACTTTAGTGCTCATGTTCATAAAATAGTTTATCCATATTTGTTTAAGATAAAAAGGTTTAATCCACTCATACAGGTTTTCGGTGAATTTTCAAAATGTATGTGCATCTTGGCGTTTCCATTTTATGAAATATTCCAAAATTTGCATGAAATTAGGTGGATGGAAACATACTAGCTGCTGACTTTCATTACCGTATGTCTCTGTATTTCCTCCAGCTCAGTCTTCCTGTCCTCCTCTGACGGCTCCGGCTAATGGGAGGAAGTTCGGCTCCAAGTATCTGCTGGGTCATGAAGTGCATTTCACATGTTCGCAGGGTTTCCGCCTGATGGGGCCGGGGACACGAGTGTGCCAGGAGAACGGCACCTGGAGCGGAGCCACTGCTAGCTGTAAAGGTCAGAAAAATCTATTGTATACTGTTAATGAAACACTCTGTTTTCCTTTAAATACCCATATGAAAATTAACCACGATTTTACTACAGTTACAACAATTAAGTTAATTATAATTAACAATAGTTAAACTGTGGTTTTGGTAGCAATACCATAGTAGCAACAAAATGAACTATAGTTTTACTAGGGTTTCGTACACTGAAAAAAATGATTAATTGAATTTACTTACTTAGGCCCAATCCCAATTTTACCCCTTAGCCCTTCCCCTTACCCCTACCCCTTGTTTTGCGCATTCATGTAAAGGGGTAGTGGTGTCCCAATTCTCTTTAGCTTGAAGGCGTAGGGCTAAGGGCAAGGGGTGTACACCCCTTCGAACTAAGATTTTTCAGGACCACACTTAAAACGGAGGGGTAAGAAAATTTCCCAGATTACACCTGCCACAGCGGCAGGATTGCTGAACCCGGAAGTAAGGAGATCCACAAATTAGTATTTTTTGTCATTACGAATTTTTACGACAAACAAACACATGTTTTAATACATTCATAACCGCGTTCGTGTTTTACCGTCATGCTTTAAAAAAAAAACGCAAAAAAACCCGCAAAATTTCACGATCTTTAATCCAAAATCATGACTCCTGTACAGCCGTCCCAGAACATTCTGACACACGATGACACTTGAATACCCTGTCAGTAATGTCTAGTGGCTGGGAATGAGCTTTTACAGTGTCTGCTATAATGTTAATGTTGTTTTTGTGTGTTTACATAGATGAGTATGGCCATGGAGTAAATACACAGTACAGTTACGATCTTATTGCCACATTATATCGTTATGATAACATAATATACGCCTTCAGTGATTTCCTGAAGATAAACACCAAACAATAACACAACTGGAATAACTCCAGCAGTCGTGATTGTCTGATCTCACATGAAGCAAGAGATCGTGATAACATATGATGACATGTGCAGGTGTTGAAGTGCTGTCCCAATTCGTAGGGGTAAGTTTTAAAGCCCTTCCCCTTAACCCTCGTTGTAAGGGCCAAAGGGAAGGGGTACAAAAATAGAATTGGGATTGGGCCTTATTCTTTTTTTAAGGTAAGTGATTGCAAACAATTAATACGGACTGAACTTAAACGAACAAATGAAGTTGAACATTACCAAATTGAATTTGTTTGTTTAAATTCAGCCCGTATAAAGTGTTTGCAATCACCTTACCTTACCTTAAAAACATTAGTAAACATTAGTAAATCCAATTAATTATTTTTTTCATTCATTCATTCATTTTCTTTTCGGCTTAGTCCCTTTATTAATCAGGGGTCGTCACAGCGGAATGAACCGCCAACTTATCCAGCATATGTTTTACGCAGCTGATGCCGTTCCAGCTGCAACCCATCTCTGGGAAACATCCATGCACACTCATTCACACTCATACAATATGGACAATTTAGCTTACCCAATTCACCTGTACAGCATATCTTTGGACTTGTGGGGGAAACCGGAGCACCCGGAGGAAACCCACGCAACCACGGGGAGAACATGCAAACTCCACACAGAAATGCCAACTGACCCAGCCGAGGCTCGAACCAGCCACCTTCTTGCTATGATGCGACAGTTCTTTTTCAGGGTAGTAAAATCATATTAACCACAAAATGAACTTTAGCTTTTACAACGACATTTGAAGTAAAACCATTATAACCACAAATTAAACCATGGTTTTACTACTGCAAAACTGTAGTAGCACTATAGTAAAACTGTAGGAACCACAACTGTAGTACCCTTGGTGTACACAGTGGTTTTAAAAAGTATGGTTACTACAGTCATTGTTGCTTCAGTTTTACCATAGTACTACCACATTAGTACTGTAGTAAAACCATGGTATCAAAACCACTGTTTTTAAAACCACAGTACACACCCCAAAAACATGGTTATCACAGTCATTTTTGAATCCATTCAGGCGATGTCTGTGTCTGGCTGGAGCACTTTTAGCTTAGATTAGCATAGATCATTGAATCGGATTAGACCAATAGCATCTCGTTCATGATAATTTGTATATTTATATTATTATATATTTATATCAAATCTGTACATACATGTCAACATCCAGATCTTTTTGGACTGACTGCATCTCTATTTAATGTCTTCTTTTTTATATTTATACTGTGTTGTCACTTGTCACTTTGTCACACAGCAAATTTCTTGTGTGCGTGAAGCACACTTGGCAATAAAACTGATTCTGGTTTTGCCTTTTTAATGCTTGATTCTTCTTTAGTTTACATTGTGTACTAAGACCAACAGAAAGTTGAAGTTGATATTTTCTAGGCTGCTACTGTATATGGCTAAGAAATATACTCTCATTCCAGCATACAAATCAAGCAATTTTGCTGCCATACCATGACTGAAGCAGCTCAATGATATTATGCAGCACTTGAAAATAGTCCCCATCACCAAAGCCCTACACTTCCATCATTTAGAATCTGCATAATATATCATTATTATATATTTTAGGGCAAAATTATTAGCCCTCCTTTAAAATTCTTTTTCAAATATTTCCCAAATGATTTTTAATGGAGCAAATAAATTTTAACAGTGTGTCTGATAATATTTTTTTCTTTTAGAGAAAAGTCTAATTTGTTTTATTTTAGCTAGAATAAAACCATTTTAATTTTTTTTTACCATTTTGAGGTCAATATTATTAGCCCCCTTAAGCAATATTTGTTTTGGATTGTCTACAGAACAAACCACTGTTATACAATGACTTACCTAATTACCCTAAATTGCCTAATTAACCTAGTAAAGCCTTTAGATGTCACTTTAAGCTGAATACTAGTAAAAATATCTAGTCATATATTATCTAGTCATCATGGCACAGATAAAATAAATCAGTGATTAGAAATGAGTTATTAAAACTATTATGTTTAGAAATGTGTTGAAAAAAAATAAACAAATTAAACAAATTTGGAAAAAATATAAAAGAATTCAAATTTAACAGGAGGGGCTTCAACTTTGTGGTTATATTATTTTTTTAAAGACAAAAAAACTGTAAATACAGTTTGATTAGTGGTGAGCTTTGCTAAGCAACTTTCTAATCTTCTCAGTATTTGATTTTTTTAACCCTCAGATTCCAGATTTTCTAATAGTTGTAGCTTGGCCAAATATTGGTCCTAACAAGTTGTAATGTATATATTATTACATATCTCTAATGCATGTCATGAATTCTAAGATATTATATTAAATTATATTACATTACATTACATTACATTACATTACATTACATTACATTATATTATATTATATTATATTATAACTCTTCTTAAAACAATTTAAGGTTAAATTAAAACAATTCCTTCCATTCAGTAGGACATCTTATTATTCAGATATGTTACTATTAAATTATTAAGTTTTCTTAGATCTCAAAATTATATCAACAATATTTTTTATTCAGTAAATTAAGTTTATTCATTTATTTATTTATTTATTTATTACTACTTCATGTCTAAATGACTAATGTGTCATTTTATTGCTAAATGTTATATTGCATTAAAAAAACAATTAATAAAAAAAGAATTTGTATGTATATAT
>CAIGQQ010002255.1:0-21913 GCA_903798035.1 Danio albolineatus | reverse complement strand
ATGGGATCACTTGGCTGTGAATAACTGATGATGAAATTTTCATCTTGGGCTTTACTAGTTTTAGGTTTGTCTTCATGAAACCTGCAGAAATGCTGGATATTGTTGGAAGTTAGTTGAGAAATGTTTAACAGCAGAGATCTGCGTGTTTAGATTATTACCACACAACTGCAATTCTTTATAAATGTTTTATATGTTGTCTAATTTCAGAAGTGCGTGTGAAAGTGGGTCGCTCTTATGTTGAAGATCGCAGAAGCCGCCATTGTCCATATCTGGACACAATCAACAGGTTTGTTAAATTAAAGTTGGTTTTCTATTTGCACATTAGTTCAGTGACGACTTGTCACGCTCCCTATAGTGTTTACCATGGTACTTTGAATATTGGGTCTGAAATCACGTGTAAGTATGACTTCAAAACAACATCAGTGCTATTAACTGACAGGACAGCGTTGTATTTTAATAGCCATTGGTTTGTAGTTTGATTTCACCTTTTAGAATTAGTAAATAATACTTTTCTAAAGGGATATTATTAAGGAGAAAGTCAGAATGTGTGGATATAAAACCAACCTTACCTCAGTGTTTGTTAATGTGATTAAAGAATGTCTTTGTTATTGTAGTCCACGATTGCTCCACTGCTTTAACCGCCGCTCTTCTCTTCAGGAGTGTTTTGGATTTTGACTTTGAGAAGCTTTGCTCAATCTCTCTCTCGCACATTAATGTCTACGCCTGTCTGATCTGTGGGAAGTATTTCCAGGGTAAGTGTGTGACAGATGAACCTCACAAAATTAGCCATTTTAGGCTGCAAATATATAAATAAAAGTCCTTTCAAAATCCTGGAATAAAAAAAACAAACTTGGATTTAAAAGATACCCAATATATTCAGTAATATCTTTGTCTTTGCAATGATACATCATATTTTACTAGTTATTTTGCAAGATACTAGCAGTGGTGGTATTGAGAAAGCGTACTGAAAAATCATACTAAAGGAAAAGTACCATTACTTGCCCAAAAATTATGAGTGATGCTGTGTTCACACCAGTGGTCCATTCTTCGTACCTCACTTAAATGATCTAAGATGATTTGGCAGATGCTGGATCTTTTGATCTTGATAACTGATCTCTGGCTAATTTGGTTCGCGAATCAGATTAAACTGCCATGGGATGGGGAGCACAAACAATAAATATAAAAAAATATAATAAAATAATAATAATAATTGTATATTAACATTTTCTGGAGAAAGTGCGAGACTGTGCAATACTGGCTTTAAGGTGCTGTATGTCAGATTTGGACTCTTCTAAAGCATAAAAACATCATAATTTGTTTGCAGATATTTCAGAAGCATGCTAAGTGAACATTCTTGTTTATCTGAAAAACCCGCCCGCCCACTGCTGCTTTAGCCAATTATATTTCAGCACCCCTTGTTGGATCATGACTCAAATGCAACCTCCGGTCGAGAGTAGCAGCCTCCGAAATGAGACGCAGATTCAGAGTTCCACATGAGGTTATTACTTAGCAAACAGTACAAATATTATGAACCTAAACATTAGATGAGCAGGTTACATTCTAACTGTGTATCCTAACAATTAGATTTGCTGTGAATATTTCAAAGTAATGACATGATTTCATACCATATATTGATTAATTTCTCTCTCAATTCTTTGTTTCTTAAAGGTGCTGTATGTAAGTTTTTGTGTAAGTTTTGTAACGCTATGGGAATATTTAGCCTGATGTTTTATTTTGCTTGTGTCAGGTCGAGGTCAGAAGTCTCATGCGTACATCCACAGCGTTCAGGTCGCACACCATGTTTTCCTCAATCTCCACACGTTAAAGTTCTACTGCCTGCCAGACAACTACGAGATCATTGACTCCTCATTGGAGGACATTACAGTGAGTACTACTTTATTTCCATTTTGTTATTTGTTTTCATTTTTATTTATTTATATGTATATTTTTTCCTCTCCCTTTTAAAAATGTATTTAATTAAATACATTTTTTTTATATCCCTTAAAATTCTTTCAACCTTTTGTTTTTACTTGGACATTTTACTTAGACATTGCTTTAGTTACATCGTTTTGTATTATTTTAGTCATAGGATGCAGTCACACACAGTCAAATATTCTGCAGAACAGATCAACCACTTTTGAGGCTCAGAAATGATCATAAAACTCCTCGTGCTGCAGGTGTTTGCTTACGGTGCAGCTGGCGTGCAGCGAAGGGTTTGCGTCTTTAATAAAGTATTCTCTAATAAACCACTTTCGGGCTCAGGCTTGCTTTGCACTCACACTGAAAGCGTACCGCACCAAAGCTCAACCGAACTGCGACATGCCACACCTCTTCTAACTGGGCCAGGGCCGGCCAACTGAACTGTGCATGGGCCCGATTTTGGAGCATTCCCACCTGTCGAACGAACCGGGAAATTCGCCCAGGCACTGTTTGGATAGCCTAGTGTGAGTGCACACTTGTTGCCAGTCAGTTTATCTTGTATTTTTGGTTATATGTCCAAGTGTTTTATGTAATTATTGTCATATCTCAGTTTTACCAAAAAGTTGGTTAGACTGTTTTATTCCTAGTTCATTCAACTTCAGCTTTTTCTTTTAATACTGCATCCAATGTATTTAATTAACTTATTTATTAATTTTTTATATCCCTTAAAATCCTATCAATTAAATTTTTTACTTGCTCCCAACCCCCCACAGTCAAATATTTTGCTGAACAGATCCATCATTTTTGACACTCATAAATGTTCATAAAAAGTCCTCATTCTGCAGGTATTTGCTTAAGGTGCAGCAAGGGTTTTGCGTCTTTAATGAGCTATGACAGTTCACTTTCATTGAAAAGTAAGAATGATTAATAAATCCATAAGAAACAGTCCTTTAAAAGTGATGCTGCGTCTTCAGTTTCAGGCTCAGGCATGCATTGCACTCACACCAAAAGCGTACCGTGCCAATGCTAACTGGACAAGTGCCGGCCAAATGAACCACGCCTCGGCTCAATTCAGAGCACTCTTTCTTGTCAAACAAACTGTGAAATGTGCCAAGGCACGGTTTGGATAGCCTAGTGTGAGTGCACCCTGAAAGTTTCCACTCAGTTTATCTTATATGTTTGGCTGTATGTACAGATGTTTTATGTAATTATTGTCATGTCTCCTATCAGCTTAATAACAAAAAAAGTTGCTTAGACTGTTAGTGTTTTATTCCTCGTTTATTCAACCGTCTTTGTTTTCATACTGCATGTAATGACTAATTATGGCCTTTTAGCAGGATTGTTTTGCATCTCTGCTTCACTTCTGCTTCATTTCTGTATTTCAGTATGTGCTGAAACCCACATTTACCAAACAGCACATCTCTGGATTGGATAAACAGGGAAAGCTGTACAGAGCCTATGATGGCACTACTTACCTGCCGGGAATTGTGGGTCTCAATAATATTAAGGCTAATGACTACGCTAACGTAGTTTTGCAGGTAAGATGAGCATGAAAAACATTGAAATGCGTTCTTCTTCTACAGGTTAATATGTATCATATTTAGTTTATTATACTGCTAAAAGAATTGCATGCGCTAGTGTTTGGCATGTTACTTTAAAAATAATGAATCAGTAGTTACTAATTACATAATTAAAACTGATAAAAGACATTTTTAAAAAGTAATTTAGTTACTTCATAAATAATTGAACAAGTTATTCCATACCTTGACTCAACGCTAGCTATAAATCTCAACAATGAAAATTCAACTTTTAATTTGTATAAAACGGGCACTTTTAGCTTAAGTTGAAAAAAAAAAAGTTATTTAAACATTATAATCATCAAGACATGAAATATTTCAAAGAAATGACAGGATTTCATAACATATATTGATTAATTTGTCACTCAGTTCATTGTTTCTTAAGTATGTGCAGTTGTTGGGCAAATGTAACCATTTTCAGTTGATAAACAGAATTATTCTGCAAAATGTATTTGTATAACAGCAAATACAAATGTCTTTAAATGATAATTTAAAGCTGCTGTATGTAAGTTTTTGACTCTTCTAAAGCATAAAAACTTAAAGCATAAAAATAATGTGTTTGCAGACATTTAGGAAACACGACAAGTGAACCTTCTTGTTTAACTGAAAAACAATGCTGAAGTCAGATATTCTTCTTTGGAAATGTGTTTTCCATGCCGGAGTGCTCTCTTTGTTTTGTTTCTTTTAACCCTCCCAATGCCAGTTTAGCCGATTTTATTTCAGCACCCTGGGTTGCCTTGGTAGAAAACAGCATATTGCATTCATCAATTCATCAATTCATTCATTTATTCAATTATTCATTCACTCAGAAAGGCTCTCAAAGCATCTGTTCGTGACTGAAATGCGACCTCCGGTGGACAGTAGCAGACTCTGAAATGAGACGCAGATTCAGAGTTCCACATGAAGTTATTAATTAGCAAATTATATAAATATTATGAACGTAAACATTAGGCAAGCAGGTTACACTGTAACCGCGTGTCCTAACAACACGCTACTTGACGTGATAAGCAATTTGGCTGTTTGCACCAGACGAAACATGACAGAAATTTAAATACAGCCATTCAGAAGCACAGAATATGTACCCACTCATGAAATGGTAAGGTTTATAATCTAATTAATACATATTAACCCTCTTTAACTTCATTAAATGTAGATACTTAGTCACTGATACGTGTTGGTTTGCACTGAGTCACAGCTCTAAAGTTCCATTTCAAACAATATATATTATTTTCATGATCTGAGGTGAACTATCTGCTGCTGCTTTTATTACATGACAATAAAAATCATGTAAAATGGCATTCAAACTCACGTTGTTAGCATTTAACACTGAATAAAGCACATGAGGTGTACCTGAGGTGATCATTGTCAGTTTTCTGATGTTCAGCTATGAGAAAAGAAGCTATTTTTAATATAACAGCTCGAGGTGTTGGTAAGGACAAAAACTCCTTTTAATATGGAGAATATTCCTTCTATCGGGTGCCGTTGCTCTTATTTAGAGCACAGTTTAAATCACTTGCTCCTGTCCTCAATCTGGCAACCTGCGCTTGTGTTTGTTTTGATCCAGGAGTGCAATACCTAGTTCAACCACTGGGTGTCATTCATTCATTAATTCAGTTTCTTTTCAGCTTCGTCCCTTTATTAATCTGGGGTCGCCACAGTGGAATGAACCGCTAACTTATCCAGCATATGTTTTACGGAGCGGATGCCCTTTCAGCTGCAACCCATCACTGGCAAAACCACTGGGAGTCAAACTTGCCTTTAAACAGACCAGTTAAATTTATTTACAGCATATAAGTTAAGTACATTATGAGTAGGTACCTGTAATTTAATTAGCTAAATCCCTTTACTTTTTTTAATGAATAATTAACTACTTACTATGTAACACATTTGTCCAGTGCTGAACAGAATCTGCTAATATTTCTGCGCAGAATTACGTAAATTCTTTGGATTTATAATTATCTTTGGATCATATTTAAGTGATTTTGGGAGTGAATTAACTTAAAACATAATTGAAAAACATCTACAGATTTCTGACCATGTAGATTTCTTGTCAGCCTAAAAATTCTGATGCAAGTTAAATACATGAATCTTATATTAAGGCTTAAATTTTCTTCAGTGTGTTTAAGTTACCTTTGTTTTTCTTCTAAGGCACTCTCAAACGTACCTCCTCTACGAAACTACTTCCTGGAGGAGGAAAACTACCGTGGCATTCGCCGTCCGCCGGGCGACATCATGTTTCTGCTGGTGCAGCGGTTTGGGGAACTTATGCGCAAGCTCTGGAACCCGCGAAACTTTAAAGCCCACGTATCGCCGCATGAGATGCTGCAGGCTGTGGTGTTATGCAGTAAAAAGACCTTTCAGATCACTAAACAAGGTATGCAGATGATAGTGTCAATACTGGGCACTGCAGAACTGTGATTCTTATATCTGTTAGAATCTCTGGAAATTAGAGGGATTTTGTTGGGATTACTATAAAGAATTTTAATAAATTATTAGGTAGTTTAACCTTTTATAGAGGTTTCTCAGTGGTTAGCACTGTCGCTTCACAGCAGGAAGGTGGCTAGTTTGAGCCTCGGCTGGGTCAGTTGGCATTTCTGTGAGGAGTTTGCATGTTCTCCTCGTGTTGGTGTGGGTTTCCTCCGGGTGCTTCAGTTTCCCCCGCGGTCCAAAACCATGCGCTATAGGGTAATTGGGTAAACTAAATTGGCTGTAGTGTATGTGTGTGAATGCAAGTGTATGGGTGTTTCCCAGTACTGGGTTGTGGCTGGGTTGTGGCTGGAAGGGCATTCGCTACGTAAAACATATGCGGTTCATTCCGCTTTGGCAACCTCTGAAATAGAGACTAAGCCAAAAGGAAAATGAGTGAACGAATTAACCTTTTATTAATTTTACAGTGATAATACATTTTTTTTCAACACATTTCTGATAGTTTTAATAACTCATTTCTTATAACTCATTTTTTTTATCTTTGTCAAGATGACAGCACATAATAAAATGATAAATATTTTTTAAGATAGTATTTAGCTTAAAGTGACATCTAGGTCAATTTATTAATAAACATCTAGACTTATCTAGGTTAGTTAGGCAAATTAGGGTAATTAGTAGGGCCAGACAGTATTCATTCATTCATTTTCATTTCGACTTAGTCCTTTTATTAATCTGGGGTCGCCACAGTGGAATGAACCGGCAACTAATCCAGCATATGTTTTATGCAGCGGATGCCCTTCTAGCTGCAACCCATCACTAGGAAACATCCATACTCACTCATTCACACACATACTCTACAGACAATTTAGCTCATCCAATTCACCTATAGTGCATGTTTTTGGACTGTGGGGGAAACCGGAGCACCCATACGAAACCTACTCCAACACGGGGAGAACATGCAAACTACACACAGAAATGCCAACTGACCCAGTTGGGTCTCGAACCAGCAACCTTCTTGCTGTGAGGTGAAAGTGCTACCCACTGCACCACCGTGCTGCAAGCTATTACTATTATTATATCACAATGGTGATAGTAGTGGAATTAATTTGATAACTGAATAAATATAAATTTACACACATTTACTCAAGTAAATGCAAAGACTAAACGATGGGCTAAAAATCTGTGGATTTCTGGCCTCGCAGATTCCGTGTGGGCCTAGTAATTAGGCAAGTAGTTGTATAACAGTGGTTTGTTCTGTAGTCAATTGAAAACAAATATTGCTTAAGGGGGCTGATAATATTGACCTTAAAATGGTGTTAAAAAATTAACTGCTTTAATTTGCCAGCTGAAATAAAACAAAAGACTTTCTCTAGAAGAAAAAATATTATAGGAAATACTGTGAAACTTTCCTTGCTCTGTTAAACATAATTTGGGAAACAGATGGGCGAATCATTTTGACTTCAACTGTATATATAATCCATAAAAAATCTGAAATATTGCAAAGAAGCAGCATTTAAACAAAAAATCTAACACGTTTCAGATGCCCTACCTTTTGAAAATTAATTAAAGTAATTAAAGTTGATATTTGTGCTTCATGGTTTCAGTTAATTTGACATGCATTTTGATAATTTTTTACTTCAACCACGATAGTGAAATCATCAATAATAATAATGAACTGTGGGGGAAAAATGGTTATTCTCGTGAATCTTTTAAACCAGGGGGCCCAAACTCGGTCCTGGAGGGCCAGTGTCCTGCAAAGTTGAAGCCGTGGTCACACTGCACTTTTCTCCCCATAGACTTCCATTCATACGCATGTGAATGTGGCAGATCAGAAACGCAAACTTGTGCGACCGATTTTGCAGTTTGCTGTGTTGGAAAGTTCAAGCTTGGTCAACTCTGACCTGTGATATCGCACCACGTGATTGCGTGAGACCAATCGAAGATCAAAACATGCCCTCTCTGGACAGAAATGTAAAATATGGAGCAATCGCTCACTTTTTTAGATGTCTAATCATCTTGTTTAATCCCGCCCCTTTTCATAGCACCATACGCCAGAATTTTGCATACTAAAACTCTAGTGTGACCCTAGCATTATTAGGCTTTCTCGAAACATCTCTGAAGGTGTGTTGAGGCAAGTTGGAGCTAAGATCTGCAGGACACTGGCCCTCCAGGACCGAGTTTGGACACCCGTTTTAAATTGATTATTGCTTTATACCCACTAGGGGACGCTGTGGACTTTCTCTCCTGGTTCCTGAATGCATTGCATGGTGCTCTTGGTGGGACAAAGAAGAAATCATGTGAGTTTTGTTTTATGTGCTCATTTTTTCATATAATTTAAATGTTTATGTTTATTTTCATCAGCTAATAGATGCTTTTCTCTTCTACAGCCATCATCACCAAGGCATTTCAGGGGTCCATGAGAATCTTCTCCAAGAAACTTCCCCACCCTGACTTGGTACGAGTCTGCTGTAAAATCAGTTTTCTGAAGCCATCCCCTGTTAGCTTATTTTCAACATTTCTGCTGTTTTGTTAAAAAAGCATAATCACAATGACACACACTAGAGAAAGTTTGAGTGTGTGTGTATATATACAGGATCCGGCTCAAATGAAGCACTGTTTTATATATATTTATCTGCGTATAATGTCCCTCTGGGCAGCAACTAAAATTTTTTTTTGAAGTGTTGTGAATGATACGCTCTGGGACGAATGTCCACGTGTGCCCAATAGAAAAGAGGCAGCCACGAGGTACACGAGAAAACACTTGACGCTGTAACTTTCACTCATTGAGAAATGTTTCTCTGCCTGCGTCAAGTCGAAGTCCCACCTCCGAGAACCTGACCTTCATTCAGCTCCGCGCACAACACTGTAAAGGGCCATACATATCAAACTCGTGGGCCACACTGACATTAAACTTTCAAATTAAGGCGGGGGCCACAAACTATCGTTCCCGGCAGCGAGTTTGAGATCCCTGGCCTAAATAGAAGAACAAATTACAACGTCTGACAACAGCTCTCTCAGATACTGACAGTACCTTTATTACAGTAATTGTTTTATATTTGCTGGTATGTTTTGAAACTGTGTATAGTTGGACTGCTATTTAAAGCAGGATGTTCTTCAGGTTATGCTGAAAAGTATATCCTATTATACTTTCTTTTTTTCCTTTACCTTGGATGAATGCATAATGTTTTTTTTTGAGTGAAGTAATTTTTGTTTGGCTACAGAACAAAACTCTTAGAGGAAACTAATCTAACTAACCAACCTACAGAATTTAAGCTTTTAACATGCATTCTTGCAGCTCAGACAGTCAGACAGTTGCAGCTCATCCAGAACGCTGCGGCCAGGATTCTGACCAGAACCAGGAAATCAGAGCACATCACACCTGTCCTCAGGTCTTTACACTGGCTCCCAGTTACATTCAGAATAGATTTTAAAGTATTATTACTTGTCTATAAATCACTAAATGGCCTAGGACCCCAATACATTACAGATATGCTGACTGAATACAAGCCTAACAGATCACTCAGATCGTTAGGATCACATAAACTAGAAATTCCAAGAGTTCGGTCAAAGCAGGGAGAATCCGCCCTAGCTACTAACAGCGCCCCCCGCTGCTGGAATGAGCTCCAGAAATGATCAGATGTGCTCCAACATTAGGCACATTCAAATCAAGACTGAAAACACATCTGTTTAGCTGTGCCTTTACTGAATGAGCACTGTGCTACGTCCCACAGATCGCACTATTGTGTCTTTCTTTTCTTTTCATTCTTTTATAACTTGTTTTAACTCATTTTAATCTGTTTTTATCTGTTTTTTATTATTTGTTTTTATTTTCTTATACTTCAATTTTATTCCTGTTTATGTAAAGCACTTTGAATTGCCACTGTGTATGAAATGTGCTATATAAATAAACTTGCCTTGCCTTGCAGCTGAATACTGTCTTGCAAAATATGAACATGAGGTCATCATGGCAGAGAAAGTTGTTATTAGAATTTAGTTTCTTAAAACGTGTTGAAAATTATCTCCATGAACCATCACTTGGGAAATATTTGAAACAGAATTAAAATCAAACAAGACAAGAGGGCTTAATTTTGCCTTCAGCTCTATGCAAAATGACATCATTCATTCATTAATTTCTGTGTGTTTGTTTCTGTCAGCCTCCAGAGGAGAAAGAAGCTCTTCTGCTGAAGGAGGAGTATCAGGAGGAGATGTCTGAGTCCACGTTCCTCTACCTGACTCTGGATCTGCCCACCGCACCGCTTTACAAAGACGAGAAGGAGCAGCTCATCATTCCTCAGGTCCCGCTCTTCAACATCCTGGGAAAGTTCAATGGGAACACGGAGAAGGTGCACTTTCACTCTAACATCATCTTTCTGTCTGATTGATCTGCTTGTTTTGAAATGGTATTTGCGGTTCAGTCGTCTTAATTTCTGTGTTCTGAAGTAGTCTAAAGTATGTGTTTTACTTGTATTTATACAGGTCTTTAAAAACGTTCCACTTGATTTTAAAACCATGCAGATACCTCTGAACACAAACACAAAATTACTCCGTGGCAGTTCACAATAGAATAAAGTCCAATAAGTCCATTTTTTTGAGTGCTATTGGGCTGGTCATTTTCTCATAATTTTATTTAATTTCTTTATTTTTTTTATAGATCAAGCTTGAGTCATACTCGATCTATCATTCATTTTCTTGTCGGCTTAGTCCCTTTAACCGCCAACTTATCCAGCATATGTTTTATGCAGCGGATGCCCTTCCAGCTGCAACCCATCTCTGGGAAACATCCATACACACACATACACTACGGACAATTTAGCTTACCCAATTCACCTATACCACATGTCATTGGACTTGTGGGGGAAACTGGAGCACCCGGAGGAAACCCACACAACCACGGGGAGAACATGCAAACTCCACACAGAAATGCCAACTGACCCAGCCGAGGCTCGAACCAGCGACCTTCTTGCTGTGAGGCGATCGTGCTACCCACTATGCCACCGTGGCGCCCCCATACTCGATCTAATATTTCATTGTGCCCATAATATATAATGTGTTTTATTTTTTTGTGTAGATCAGGGGTCGGGATCCTTTTTTTGATTTTTTTGCCAAATGCATTTTTTTAATGAGCCATTGGGGTGTGTATATTGCTATAAACAATACAGGTTTAAGCAAAACCCTCTTTAACATTATTAAATGTAGATGCTGAATCACGTGTTTAGTTCTAAAGTTCAATTTCAAGATCTGAGGTGAACTATCTGCTGCTGCTTTCAATATATGGCAATAAATATCATGTGAAATGTCATTCAAACTCACATTGTTAGCATTTAACACTAAATAAAGCACATGAGGTGTACCTGAGCTGATCATTGTCAGTTTTCTGTTGTTCAGCTATGAGAAATAAAAGCTGTTTCTAATGGCCCGTTTCCACTTCTTTTGGTGGTGTACTATAGATAACTATAGCATACAACTATAACATAACATAACTATAACATAACTATAGTTTCTGTAGACGTCATTCTTGCTCGAGAAAATGTTTACAGTAAAGCTGTACGGGTCGCTCACATATCATATGAGCAGCTCTTCTCACAACACAGATGCTTTATTATACACATAAACACTGGTGTATAAATGTTCACACATACAGCCCCTTACAGTCTCCGATATGTTACCAATTACAGAAAAACTACACACAGCAGACATTCAGTCCTTATTAAGGTTAAAAACAACACCAAATATAGCCCACAGTCAGTGTGAACCTCTCTTCTGTGTCTTTAATCTTTACCAGCACATGTAGCCTCTGTTAGAGAGTAACTCTGTCATTCTGAGTTCATAATAGTCCAGAAGGTGATGATAATAGTTAAACGCAGCAGTTTCTTCATGTTTGCTGAAAAAATTGTTTTTTCCGGCTTCTCCTTTGTTTCTGCAGGCGTCAGTCTCGCGTTTGTCTGTTTCTGAAAGGATCAGGTTTCAAAAGCACGTCAATAATCAAGCGCACGTTATTATCATCATCAGCTCAAGAAGTTTATTATTTCAAATATAGACGCGCACGCGACAAAGTGAAACCACTCGCGCTTTAGACGGGCTCGTAAAAAACTACGGGGCACAGGGGAGAATCTGCTCTTCTTCTTGGCTTTGTGGCTGTTCATCAAGACGACGACAAGGTTTGTTTGAGCTCGGGTCGACCATGGCTCCTTATTATATGTATATATTATTACAGTGTAATGTCTCAACTGTGCATTTAAAACATGGCACGGTAGTCTTTCAGACAGTGGAAACGGCCACAAAAGCGTACCGTACCACTCAGTGGAAACTGGCCATTATATATCAATTCGAAGTGTGTTTAAGACAAAACTATAAAAATATTCCTTCTATCGGGTGCCTTTGCTTTTATTTAGAACACGGTTTAAATCACTCGCTCCTGTCCTCAATCTGGCAACCTGTGCTTGCGTTTGTTTTGATCCAGGAGTGCAATACCTAGTTCAGCCACTGGGTGTCAAACTTACAAACTGCACCTTTAACTCTTTACAGGAGTACAAGACGTACAAAGAGAACTTTCTGAAAAAGTTCCAGCTCACCAAGCTTCCTCCATACCTCATCTTCTGCATCAAACGCTTCACCAAGAACAACTTCTTTGTGGAGAAGAACCCAACTATCGTCAACTTCCCCATCACGTGTGTGCCTGTCACATTTAGACATTCATGCATACTCTTTGTCTGAGTTTAATTTCAATTTTCTCTATTATAAACCAGGAATGTTGACCTTCGTGAATATCTGACAGAAGAGGCTCAGGCCACAGAGAAAAACACCACCTATGACCTGGTGGCCAACGTCGTCCATGATGGAAAACCCACTGAAGGCTCCTACAGGATCCATGTTCTGCATCACGTGAGTGTTTTTATAACCTGCGTTATGGATAATTACTTTTTAAAAAGGGTTAAACCTAAAAAGTCATGGAATTTTGACATGGCATTTTCCAGGCTTGGAAAAGATTTGGAAAAACAGAAAAACCCACACGATTTTAGAAAAAAAATCATGGAAATTACATTTACATTAGCCATTTAGCAGACATTTTTTGTCTAGCAACTTAAGCTGTGGTCACACTGGAGCTTGTGCTTGCAAAATTATTTTTGGTGGAGGACGCGATTCTTCCCAGCTCGGTTTTGGAAATATAACAACAAAGGTTTTTTTTTTTTTTGCTTACTACGGGTAAATTTTAAATAAAAGACCACGGAGGCTTCACCTGCACTCGAGAAGTCGCATGCAAATGCTCACACAGACGCCCTTTTAAAATGCTGATTATCCACGCGCTCCTGATAATGAGCTGCACAGGTGTTTGCAATGAATCTATGTGCAGACGCGAGGTGTATCCTAACATTCAATGTGTCATCCCGTATTTCTAATGAAACCCGTTACATTCATCAGAATCATTTAAAATGCTTATTAATCTATTACTAAATAATCGGGTAGGCTATATTTGACATATTGGGCAACTAAAGAACAACAACAGCCTGTTTACGTTCATTAGATTTAATGGAAATGAAGTTTTTAGTCAGTGAAAGTCAGGGAATGTAATGGTTTAAGCCCGCCCGTCTCTTTCACTTCTCCGTTCACCGTGCTGGAGAGGAACAGACTGCGCAAACGGTGCGCAGATAGGCGATCTTAAGTACAGCTCTCATCTGATTGGCTGAAAGGTCACGAGGTCCCTGAGTCTGCCAGGAAGGTCTCAAAAATACACACACTCGTATCCAGGGGGAGTCGTACGTGAAAGAGGATTTGCACATTCTCATTCAGGATGAACTCGCAAGTTTTAAACATTCAAAACTTTTTGTACACTCTGATAAATCTGCAGATGCTGTTTTGCATTTGTGAAACGTATTTTATGAATGTGTATTTTTATTTTGTGCACGTGAATTGTTTTTGTGAATGTATCTAAATATTTTACACACGTGAATTTGGTTTTACGCACGTGAATTTGGCTACGCATGTGTACATCGCATCATACGCGTGAATTATTAATGAGACTTATTTGACTCCATAGTTTTTACTTTTTTTTTTCTTGGCCAAAAACATGCTCTCACAAAAGTAAGCATCATCTATTTTACATAGGTACAGGGTTCATACGGTCATGGAAAACATGGAATATTGACATGGCATTTTCCAGGCCTGAAAAGTTTTGGAAAAACAGAAAAACCCACAAAGTTTTGGAAAAGTCATGGAAAAAAGATATCTGTATACTTGAATATAGGTTATTTACTACTTTTCTGTCCTTGGCCAATCACAAATCACATTTCTGTCCATACCAATCACAATCACATACATTATTAGTGTGGTGTAAGCATTATCAAACTCAATTTTACATAGATATAAATATAAATTGAATCTAAATAGATTGTTGCATGTTTTACGATATGCTGTAATAAAGTGGAACATGCAATGTTTTTCTTTTACCACATATATGTAGACATTGAATGAAATGTTTGGTCATGAAAATTTAATTCAAAGTCTTGGAAAAATCATGGAAAAGTCATGGATTTTAGTAGTAAAAATGTGTATGAACCCTGTAGATATAAAAATAAATAGAAATTAAAGAGATTGTTGCTTGTTTTATGATATGCTGTAATAAGTTAAATATTCATTGTTTTTCATATGATTTACTACGAATATGTAGACATTACATAAAACATTAGGTCATGAAAATTAACTCAGTCCTGGAAAAGTCATGGAATGTTTGTAGTAAAAGTGTATGAACCCTGTTTAAAGTTTTCAATATCAATGTGTGTTTACAATGATTAAGGCTCAGCATATCTAAAGTAATATTCCATCGCGTGGTAGTGTCCATGGTTAATTTGTGTGGCTGCAGTTGTAGCAGCATCTGCTTGAACATGAATAACACAGCAACTGTTGAACTCTGGCGAAAAATATCAGTGAACATTACTCGTCACACCCACCCAAGTGACGCACAACACCAAGGCCAGCCTGGGTTACCAGCTGTGGACAAAGCACTTGATTTGTGGTTCAAATCCAACCCTGCCTCCAATCTTCAATGCTAATTTCACCCCCGCGCTCCATCATGCTAACATCTCCACCCAAGAGACAACTTTTATCTCTAAATCGCGACAATATTTTTGTAATCTCGCCACACGATATCTCGTCTCACCCCTAGACACTAGCACTTATAAAATGGACACTAGTAAATATTCATTAGAACTACTAGTATGTATTCAGCAGAAATGTCAAATGTAGTTGTTTATTAGCTACTAAGGTTTAAAGCCTGTTTCACACCGCAAGCGCAAGCAGCGCGTGCTGTTTTTGGCGTCCATGTTAACAGATTAGAGCTTTCATATCGCAAGCAGAAGCAGCGCGTCAGCGCGAGGCGTGAGCGTCGCTGAAGCAGCAGTGCCGCGATAGTTTCAGCGCTGGGTCTATTTTTGCCGCTGCTCATGCTCAATTAAAGTGACAGTGCATTGATAATGGCTTAAACACATTAAATGACAGTAAAAAGTAGCAATTTTACCCAATAAATGCATCAGTAATATCAACTGATTTATATACAGTCAATTGAATGAACTGAAACGATTAAAAACTGCAACAAATATTTATTTAGGCCCGAACTACAAACCCAAAAGCAAAACAACTTTAGTATCAGTTTTGCTTAAGAGGGAGAGGGGAGAGAGGAAATAGAAGTGGCCGATTTAAGACTGCTATTGACGGGAGTTGTAGTCCATAACGAAGTGTATTGTGGGTAGTGTAGTTCGACACCCATGCTTGGATGAGGTGAGCTGAGCTCGCTGTGTGCTGTGCAGTTGAAGCAGAGGAGAAGCAATTTATTCGGCTGTTTTATGTTCACTCAAGTTCCTCCACCCGGGAGCTGTTTGCACTGAACATGACAACATAAAACCATAAGTAAAAGAAGGGCATGCAGTGATTACTTTTGTACGTCTCATCCTTTGTACGAGCATGAATTAACGAGCCGCTGGACATCGCTGAAACGAAGAAAGTAACACTAGTTTGATCATGTATAAATATCATTTTAACTATTATATAAATATTATTATACCTAGGCCTACAACATCCTGACAACCAAAAACAAAATGACATGATGTCACAGGCGATGGTCTTCTGAGGGTTCCAGACATGAATGACACTCGTAGAGCGTGAGAAGCATACAGTACTGTAATATAATTATAAAATATATACTATCATGTAAGAACTATGCAGAAGCAAATATGTCATATTTGACATGAATGATCAAAAAGTTATTTTCCCAATATTCAGTTGAATTACTATAACCTTTGCATACTCTATGGTAGAGACAAAATTCTTGTTCCTAGTGTTTGCTGCTATCTGCTGGTTTCAAGCAGAACTGTCTGGAGTCGTCTTATTCTCTTATGGGATTATCTACACATTTACAAAAAAGCATTTTAAAACAAAAAATAAAAAAGCGCCCAATGTTGAAGTGGTTCATCATAAAACAGAAAACATAACAAATATTATTTATTACTTTCAGCAGTTTCTTTTGTAAATTCAAATGGTTTTCTGTCCAATAACACTGGAATTTGTCATTTATACCACTGCATTTGGATATGGAAGACTTTCCAAGTTTGGTTGGCGGAAATTACATAAAAAAAAGTATAGCACCTCTCATCAGTTGGAATACAATAACTTTTGCATAGATTATGATAGAGGCATTTTTCGTTTTTCTTATGATTACTGACATGTGCAGGAACCACCAAAAATTTATTACAGAAACCTAGACCACACAGAACCTGAAAGGTACTCTTTTAAATTTGGGTTTATAAAGAAAAAATACAGAAAGCGCCTCTTTTTTTAAGTGTTTATGATAACACAGACAACATATACAATTATTTTAATCACTTTCAACAGTGTTTTATGAAAATTTAAAGGGTTTTCTTTAAAATGATACCACATTTTTGCATTTACTCCTCTGCATGTGGATTTAGGAAGCTTTTTAAATTGAGTAGACAAAATCCAGGCGTAAATCCCAAAATAGCACCAGAGTGTAAGAGGTTAAGGAAACAGCATTGGATGAGGTTGTCGCGGGCCTTGGTGCAGATGAAAGGTTTAAAAAGTGTATTTATATATAGAGATAGATAGGTAACTAGAAAGAATAGACAGATGATCTGTGTTGCTGCTGCCGTTGAGCTGCTCACTGCAGACGCAGTCGGTGTGAAAGGCAAACGCCTACATGCTGCTTCTGCTCTACATACATCCCTGCTTGCGCTTGCGGTGTGTAACAGGCGTAATTGTTAAACATTAGCATCTTTTATAATTGTATCAAATCTTATCGAGCTACTACTCACAACTGCTGTTCTTTTCAAAATATTTGCAGTAAAATAAAAAAATAATGGCATTTAGAAGAACTTCTTTTGTCTAATAAACACGTGCTAGTATGTGTTGAATAAGTGCTAGTGGCTGATCATCAGTGTATAATGTATGTTGTGTATTTGTTTGGCAGGGCACAGGGAAATGGTATGAGCTTCAGGACCTGCAGGTGATTGATATTCTTCCTCAGATGATCACGCTCTCAGAGGCCTACATACAGGTTTGACTGCTTTCACTTTTATTTTATTTTTGATCCTCACAGTTTTGGAATCCAGTCGCGGGCCGGATTGAACGGCTCAGAGGGCCGGATTCAGCCCGCGGGCCGCCAGTTGATGATCAGTGCTCTAAATGTTCACTAAATTCTTCTTTTGCAGATTTGGAAGAGACAAGATAAGCAAGATGGAGCAAAAAGCCACACAGGAGCGTAAGAGGACTGAAACACAGCACGGGAGAGACTAATGAACACATCATTCCTGTTCAGAGGTGAATGCAACACATCACATGTTTCAACAGTGAAGAGACTGAGTAAAACACACAATGAGAAGAGATTGTGCAAAAACCCTGATATGTTCCATCACATAACTGAGAAATGAAGGTGAATATAACACATTTCTGTATTTTTTTTAAAGTCTGATTAATTGTGATGTTTGGTAGTGTGGGTGGTTTTATTAAAGTTTTCAAAACTACGTATTGTGTCTTATATTTTGCTAAAAAATAATAAAAAGCTAAAATATTTCATGTTGGTTTTGTTCTGAATTTGCTCAAATTCAAGTTCAGAAATTGGTCAAATCAATATTAGGATTGGGGACACAGTGGCTCAGTGGTTAACACGTTGCCTCACAGCAAGAAGGTTGCCGGTTCGAGTCCCGGCTTGGCCAGTTGGCATTTCTGTGTGGAGTTTGCATGTTCTCCCCATGTTGGTTTCCTCTGGGTGCTCTGGTTTCCCCCACAATCCAAACACATGCGCTATTGCGGAATTGAATAAACGAAATTGGCCGTAGTGTACGAGTGTGTGTGAAAATGAGTTTGTATTGGTGTTTCCCAGTACTGGGTTGCAGCTGAAAGGGCATCCACTGCGTAAAACATATGCTGGATAAGTTGGTGGTTCATTCCCCAGATTAATAAAGGAACTAAGCCGAAGGAAAATAAATGAATAAATATTAGGATTCTCTTGTAATGTGGCATATTCCAGATCTCAAAAAAGCACCACCACAAGCAGTAGTATAAAACCAAACATAGCTGTGTTTATTTATTATTTTCAGCAACACTTATGAAACAACAACATCAAAAACATCTTTAAAAAAACATACAGTAAATGTCTCTTTTAGGGATTCATTTTATTATGTCCTCTAAACATGTCACGTAAAAATGAACATCATCTCAATTTGAAAACGAGGATGTTACAGTTTAATGTAGTCTTACTCTTACTAGTTTCCTATTAAATGTTTAAGGTTTGGAGTTTTGTACTGAATGTACACCGTTGGTCATATTTTGCTCACCAAGACTGTTTATTTGGCCCAAAGAGCGGTGATTATATTTGTACTTTTCTGTTTGAATATATTTTCAGTGTAATTTATTCCTGTGATTTCAAAGCTGGATTCACTTCAGTCACACGGTGCTTTAAAGGGGTGGTCCATAAGGCTGGTTGTGTTTATGGGGTGCAAAGCAATGTGTCCTCATGCTTCACTTGTAAAAAATCTGGTTATTTTTTCATATATCTTACTTTGGTTATATACAGCTACTCAGCTAACATGAAAACGACGGTCATATTTTCTAGTTCCTTCGAAAGCCCGCCTTTAAGAGGCTCTGATTGGTCAGCTAACATAATGGCAGCGTCACACCTCTACTAGCACACGCTTCGCCTCTGCTGTGTAAATACTCTCAGTCAGTGTACTGTAAATGACCTTCCTCAAAAGCTAGCTCTATATTTTTATAATTCTCTGCAACATAATTAATTTAAACTGTAAGCACTTCTGTCTTTATGTCGTGTCCTTTGGAAGCCCAAATACAGAAACAGAAGAAGCTCTGTGGAAATAGCAGCGTTTGGACACCATTTTAGCTTTCTCTGCTTTAACATTACAGCACCTCTGGCCACGCTCTTCACTGCACAGGGTGTATGTTTGTAACCTAAAGGGTTTATGACATCACTAACCCAGATGTGTTTTTTTGTAGTTCGTTCGCTGTAGGCTTTGCTAAGCTAACTCTTTAAAAGCTAATGTCTCCCTTTGCATTAGACTTTAAGCATCTTACATTCAAAGATGTTTTTTGTTCACACAGCTACATTACACATCAAATAACGTTAAAAATATGATGTCATAGTGGACCACCCCTTTAAAAATTATTCTAATATGCTGATAAAGAAACAGTTATTATAATTATTATTATTATTTGTATTAATAGGAGGAGGAGGAGAGTTTTTATTATTAGAAATATTATTTTTTTTAGGATTCTTTGATTAGAAATTCAAAAGATCCTTATTTATCTGAAATCAAAAGCTACCATTATACACGATACCATTCAAAAGTTTGGTGTAGGTGGCTCAGAAGGTCGCTGGTTTGAGTCCCGGCTGGGTCAGTTGGAGTTTCTGTGTGGAGTTTGCACGTTCTCCCCATGTTGGCGTGGGTTTCCTCCGGGTGCTCCGGTTTCCCCTATAGTCCAAACACATGCGCTATAGGGGAATTGAATAAGCTAGATTAATTTTATTTATTAATTTTTTTGGTAAAGAGATTATTTAACATTAATAATCGTATTTAGCAAGAATGCTTAATGACAAAGACAATTATAAGGACACAAAAGATTTCTATTTTTAGATAAATAGTGTTCTGCTGAACGTTTTTCACCATAGAAAGCTAAAATAAAAATGTACTGTTGTTTTCAAAATAATATATTTTTTGAGCATCAGGTTTAAATATGATCATAGAAGTAGAATAATTTCTAAAGGATTATGTGACTTGACTGATACTAAAACTTTAGCTTTGGAATCACAGTAAAAAATTGCATTTCAACATTTAACAGATGTTTTAAATAGTCAAAACAAATAGTAAACATTTCAGATTTGTACTGTTTTTGCTGTACTTTGGATAAAATAGACTTGGTGCAGAAGAGATTTCCTTTTTAAAAAATAAACAAAAACCTTGAACTATAAAACTATATAAAAAAAACTTTTGATCTGTGTGTACAAGACTTATAATACATACTTATCAGCTTTAACAAATGTTAATATTGTGTGTGGCAAGAAATTGCACAGAAAAAGCGTGATCAAGTAAACTAAAAAAGAAATTGACTGTTCTGATCTGAAACCCCGTTCAACGGATCTCTTTCAGATTTGTCCGCTGCAAAGGTCGTCCTTCTGTTGACAGAAATAAAAGAAGTAAATTTTTCCAGAATCTCTTGCGATTTCCTCCAATATAAATGTAAACTGTTTTGTAAAACTAAAACTGAAGGTAAAGTGTATAGAAGTGAACCGTAATAACAGTGATGATCTTGAGAAGTGTTTACCAGACATGCAGTAATCAGAGGATGTTTCCCGTCAGACTTCAGGAGCCTGTGGCCGTGAAACTTCACAAAGCCTTCACACTGTCAGAGAGCAAACAGACAGACAAAGAGACAGAAGTCAGACTTTTTTAGTTAATTCAACATTATCAGTGTTCCTGCAGGACTTTATTCACCATCCACAGGCCTTAAAAAGATAATCATCAAAATCAAAGTTATGAAATTTAAATCTCAAAACCCGCAGGACACTGTGATAGTGCATTAGTCTTGTGTCAGGTCGACATTTTAGGAGTCACGTATTTGAATTTATGTACTGAAAGATTGTATTGTATGATTTTTTTTTTTCACAGATTTTTTAATTTTAATTTTAATTTTATTTTAATTTTTTAAAGATTTGGGTCCAGCGTCATTAGTTATGTCCTGACGTTTAAAGTCACAATTTTTAGGTACTTTTACTGTATGCATTATTAAATATTGATATTGAATGAATTTAAATAAATAAATAAATATATATATATATAATTATAATTCAGAATTATAAGCCCCGCTGTATATTTTGCCCTTTTTTATCTGTTTAGTGGAGAGATTTTTTTTTCAACACATTTCTAAACAATAGTTTTAATAACTCATTTCTAATCACTGATTTTGCATGATCATGATGACAGCACATAATATTTGACTAGATATTTTTCAAAATACTAGTATTCATATATATATATAATCAGGCATGGGCCGGTATAAGATCTGATTGTATGATAACCTTGGATGAAAATATAACTGTTTGACGGTATTGTGATCACTGCTCTAAAATATATATATTTTTTGTGTCTGGGTAAAAAAACAAAACTTTTTTCCCTTTTAAACACAATACTTTTATTTTATTTTGAAAAACATTTTAAGTAATTTAGAGCAGTAAACAAGTTAGGCTAAATAATTCAAATAAATCACTGACTTCTGCTGTCTTCATTTGTTTCAATAACACAGATTTCTTTACGATTTAAAACGGCATCTTTGGATATCTTTTCTTCTGGAGATACTGCTGTCCAAACAAACAAACAAAACAAAACAAAAGATGTAAATAAAAAGACTTACACATACCTTAGGAATGGTATAGCAGAAAATTTAGGCAGTTTTAAAACCTTGACTTTTCCAAACCG
>CAIGQQ010002254.1:0-10544 GCA_903798035.1 Danio albolineatus | reverse complement strand
ATATATATATATATAATTACATTTGGTTGGTCTATGATGAATGTTGGCTAACTAATAAATGAATCTGTTTAGGATTATTTCATGAAGTTCTTTGTTTTATTAAAATGTATGTTTTTCCGTATTATGTATTTAAAAAGGCATTTGATTTATTATGATAAAAGTGGTCTATTATACAAAACTTGTATCGTTTTATTAATATCTTCATTCATATTTTAAATGTTTTTATGTTAGTTGAAGTTACAGTAATTTTATGTGCTTTTGTCATTTTTTTAGTTTGTTTAAATACAACATTTTGTTCATTAGATTTTTTTTATTTCAGTAATTTTGGATGAAGTTGCCAAGGACATGTTTTTATTTTTATTTATGTTGGTAATCTCATATGTATATCTTATTTCATAGTCGCTTTATTTTAATACTCGCTTTATCATGCAGTCAACAATAACATTGTATTTTTCAAGTCACTTTGCACTAAGAGGGATATAAAATATATAATGAAAAAATGATGTCTGCAAAATTGTTGCAAACAATTTATATGTGTTGAGTTTAAACAAACAAATTACATTTAGTAATATTAACTTAATCTGTTTGTTTAAATTCAGCTCAAATAAAGCCACTTAACTTAAAATAAGTAAATCCAAAGAACCATCTTTGAATAATTTTAGTTTAGTTATTAGTTTACGAAATACATACATTTTCCTGTAATACGGCTGATAAGGATTAGCTCAACAAATAAAATAACGTGAGCTTAATAGTCACTGTAATTCACACGTTTTGAGATATTTACACGCCTTGACTCTTTTGTCCTAACAGACTCTCCGTAGCAGACAGATGCGCTCCTGAAAGATGTCAAATCTTGGAAAAATAGCAAAGGTAAACGCACATTTTTATTACACGAATTCAGTTTATGGCCGTACTCACTGTCGTGTTTTTGTTGCAGTTGATTCCTGTAGTGCATTTTAAGCATGCTGATATTTTATTTAAGCGTTGAGTGAAAGGATGCGCTTAATCTTCGTTCAGACAGTTAAAGCAATGATGAAGCTATGCTAACTGTAGCTTATTGACCAGAAAGTAATATCTCACAATGTATATTTTACAAATCATATTTATGTTTGTTCCATTTTATGCTTGATATACGTTATATACAGGGCTTGTATACTAACACTAACATGTTCTTGGGAAAATATACTTTAGTTAAATATGCTAAATATAAATAGCTAAATATACTTTAGTTAAATATGTTCGGCGTGCTAAAATAACTTGATATAAATTTTATATTCCACGTAGCAATTTCCATTCACATTCTTGCGAATTAATGTTCAATGCGCATGAGCAAATGGGTTGTTGCATTGCAATTAGTTCTTATGTTAGAGCAATGCCATGCAAATGTCAACCTTGTTACGTTTTCACCAACATATGGAAACCCTTTCTGTGATTTTTGTGTAAGCAAGTATTTTACAGTACTTTAGAAATACTCAATAATGTTTCTGACAGTGGTTTCAAACTATTATATTTGATTTACCAAAATCACACAAGTGGCAATACCACATCCGTCACATCCATAACAACACTTTATCATCATAAATGCAAAAATATTACATTAATTAAAATCAGTAATTTTTGTTTTATAGAGAGCCGACTGTCTCTTTTTGATTATCATTATTTCTTTTGGTTTGTGCAGTTTAATTCACAGATTTTCTACAAAGTATGTTGTATACTGTAAACTGGCATACTTTTTTGCTCACATCCATAATGCACGTTTATTGTCCTTATTTAATGTATAAAACATGTTTACAGATTGATATTTCTGGTCCTTTAACTATGTGGTTAGATGTTCTGGAATATATATATAAATATATAAACTTATGTTTCAATATAATGTTAGCATATACTTTTTATGTGAATTTGTGTTTTGAGTTTTTACTGCAAATGTCACATCCATAACGCTGGAATATTAACGTGAATTAAAATTCATAACATAAAATTTACTTGACCAGATAAAAAAATGAACTGATTTTCTTAGCCACATATTTTTAATAATGTGTCAAAACAAGCAAAATATAGCTATATACATACACTTTTTATTCAACAAAATGTTTCTTAAATCAGTTGTCATATGTCTAAAGTAATGCATAGCAGTCTGTCCAGGTTAAAGGGTCCCAGATCAGCAGTTAACTAGGCAACACATAGATGGAGGGTTAATTTTCTATTAAAGCAATGTTATTGTATAAGCTGATAATTACACTATAATAACAAATAGAACGTGCATGCAAAAGAAAGCAGGTGAAAGCACACAGAGTGCGACTCAAGAATGAAGGGACGATCACGAGTGCAGTTAGGCCTATTAATAATCTGTTCAAAGGATGGTTAAAGTGAAAACAGCTACCAATGCTGCTTACATAAAAAACTTTTTTTAAAAATACCGAGCTCTTGAAAGCAGCAGGACTGTGGGTGCACGAACATCGCTTTTTGTTGAATCTATTACAATCTATTTCTTCACACGAGGAAATGGGAGACCACATGTTTTTCAAACACTAGCGCAGGGGTTTTCAAACTTTTCAGCCTGCAACCCCTAAAATAACAATGCTAGTGCCTTGCGACCCCCAAATTCCTCTGAGGTGGTTATAAACATACAAACGTTGCACACAGAACAATAGGTCTATATAAACACGAGCATAGCACAAAGAAGTGCAACATCTAACAACCCTGTCATTTTTATAGTCACTTATTAATTTGTTTAATTTAATATTAACCTCAACTAATGAGAATGGTGGACACAATGTTCTCAGCACAAGTCTATTCTTGGTTTAATTTTGGAGACAGCCACTCAGAGATTGTATTCAGTTGCGGTCTCTGTTTATTTTAAATGTATTTGACTGTCATAAAGGTGTCAGAAAGTTTCACCTGGAGCTATAAAATCTGCTTCAGCTGACACTATTGCTGTGTTTTTAATCTAACGTAAACACGCTGATCCTATTAAAATAATGCTAATTTAAAGTCTGATGGCTTTTCATTTGTATGTTGTTGTTTTTTACTATTAAAAACTACTATTTTTGCGCCACGGTGGTGTAGTGAGTAGCACGTTAGCCTCACAGCAGGAAGGACAGCATTTCTGTGTGTGGAGTTTGCATGTTCTCCCCGTGGTTGCGTGGGTTTCCTCCGGGTGCTCCGGTTTCCCCCACAGTCCAAAGACTGAATTGGGTAGGCTAAATTGTCCATAGTGTATGAGTGTACAGTATATGGATGTTTCCCAGGGATGCGTAAAACAATTGCTGGATAAGTTGGTGGTTCATTCCACTGTGGCGACCCCAGATTAATAAAGGGACTAAGGGTTATGGTTAAAATAGTTCTAATAGTTAAAGAAAATGTATTTGACTTTTTTAAATGACAAAGTGACTCCCTGTTATTGTCCCATGACCCCCACTTTAGGAATCACATCACCTGTGTGCACGAACCTCACAAAGTGTTTTACTGGAATGGACGGGGCATGTTTTCACCTGCTTTCTTTAGCTCACACGAACACAGTTGTTTTTGTCAGTCGAGTTGTTTCTTCATTCTGAGATTGAATTTGCACACACATTGACAAGCAGAACTAAAATTCTAATCTTTAGTGACGAGCCAGCAATGGTCCTGTCAGCCAATAATCCTCTTCTGTCCTGAGCATCTCTCGAGCCATCCTTACTGTTGAGCTCTGCTTGATGATATTCAACCGGACAGAGTGGCTAGTGTGAGTGTCTATCTAACTGGCCACAGGTCAAATCTAGCCACATTTGGCGTGTGTTAATGTCAAGCCCGGTTCTATATGATTCTACAATATTGTCGTGTTCTTATAAATAGTGTTATGCATTTAACTCTTGCAAGGTTTCTTTAGAGAGTGGTGTGCTTCAGTTATGTATGTTTTGTCTTTCTAACAAACTAATTTGCAGAGTATCATATGGGGATGGGCGATATGGCCTAAAATCCATATTGCGAAATACATTGCAGCCTCTTGCGATAACGATATATATTGCGATATATAAATTATAATAGAACCATTTCAGAACGCCAAAACTGCTGTTTTTTTTTTTAAGAAATAAAGAAAGGTTGCATGTCGTTTTGAGAATATTTATTGTGCAAAAGCAAAACTGTAATTAGACAACACAATGTTGCAGATAAATAAAGTAAATGTAGTGCCTTTTAGAAAAAAAGACTTTTCTTTTAAATCCTTGGTTCCTAAACGCCAAGTTTGCAGAGAACAAAAAAACTGGTGTCTTTTTAGTTAAGGAACTTACACTGTACTGAAAATACTTCCAGTATTAATTAGTCAAATAAAATTATGTATTGCAGATGCTTTAAATAAAAACATATTTCAAACCTGCAGCCTAAGGTAACGCATTTGGTTTTAAACATTTTGTTCTTGGCTATTGCATTATGCAATAGAATTAGAAGCTCTATCGTAGGCCAATTTTGTATCGTTTATATTGCATATTGTTTGTATCGCCCATTACTAGTATCGTATGTTTAAATAAAAGTTTTTTGTGTTTGTGTGTGTGTGGTGCGGTATTCAAACAATACGGATACAAGAGTTTTAGTATTTCTTGTTTCATATTTATTTTCCCTGGCCTTCTTTATTTAGGTGGTTCTGCCCATGGCAGTGCCCGGAGCCCTTGGCCTGATGTCTGCCACTGTTTTTGCTGCAAGCAATGCCAAAGAAAACAACGCCATCCTGATGACTGATGAGGTACTTCCTGCGCACTGTGTTTTGGGGAAGAACAAGAAGGTGGTTTTCCTGAATTTGACATTGTTTTACAATATGCTATATATTTCAGCTCTCACTGTATGACACACCTGAGCCTCGGCTGAGGTACGAGGAGTCCGATGTCGGCCATGTTGAGCAGGGTGTAGCGTCTCTGAGAAAAACTGTTAAACCTTACTTTTCATGGTGTCAGGTATGCTTTAAAAAGGTGGACTTTTATTTAAATATATATAATGTACATTCATTTATTATAGCATTTTCGTAATGTTAAGTTTATAGTTTTGATGATTTCTTTATAATTCATTAACCTCCAGGAAAAGACACAGTTTGCTGTGGATAAAGTACAGGCAAGTTATGTTGTTCATCTTTAGATACTTCCATATTATTATTATCCTCATAATGTTTGGTTGTGCTATTATTATTGAATTAACCTGTAATATCTCCTGTTTTTTCTTTTTTTCTATTATAGTCTTACTATAAGACAGTTGAGCCCGGTGTGGATACCACTCAAAATATTGTACAGGGTATGAATGTACTGTGCATTATTTGCTTGTTTATTAAAATCAGATTTGTAGTATGTTATTATTATTATTTTAATTGCAACATTTCTAATTTAATTAAATCTACTTTCATAGTTTCATCAGTTGTTTATTTTAATCTAAAAATCTAGAAAATATGTTTATTTATTTAAACACCTTTTTCTTTATTGGATTATTATTTGTTTTTCCCAAAATTTAAACCTTTGATTTATGGAAAATAAATCTTCTGTATATATATGCAAAACCTGGAAAAGTCATGGAATTTTGACATGGCATTTTCCGTGCCTGGAAAAGTTTTGGAAAAACAGAAAAGTCATGGAAATTAGTTTAATATCTGTATACTTGAATTAGAACTGCGAGATATACTAGAAAAATCTGATAATACAATATTTTGTATTTGTGTGATATTTATTGTGATGTAAAAGGAATTTCACCAGATGATTAACAGGTTTATTTAGATTGATTGGGGTGAGTGTAGGGGAGTGAATCTCGAAGAATATATAACAAATAAATTACAAGCATAGATAAATAAATTATAGTAAAGATAAAAGTGAATTATAGTGTTCAGGTATTCACTATTCAGCTATAGATATTGAATAATCAACACTGCATAGTCTTCATTGTATATTATTAAACTTTATCAAAATTACAAAAAAATCTCTTGTGGCCGGATGTTTTAAAATTTGAAATATTTAAATGTTCACACAGTCACAGGCCTTAAAGGGACAGTTTACTCAAAGATTAATATGTACTCACTATTTACTCACACTTCTCTTGTTTCAATACTATAAGGAGTTATTAAATGATATTCTTTTTGTGTTCATTAAAAAAAAACCAGAAAATTCATAAATGTTTGAAACAAGTGAAGGGTGTAATGAAAATGGTAAGTAATGTTTGGGTGAACTATCACTTTAAAACGCATGCAGATGAATGATAACCTTTTCCTCCGTTATGATTAAACTCTATATTAAACTATAATCCCAACATTGCATGTCCTGCGATTGACTATTGCGGATGCACACATTGTGAAATCGACGCTAAAACGATACGTGCAGCCCTAACTTAAATATAGATTAGTTGTCTTTTATTCTTTTCCCTGGTAAAAAACTTGCTCTTACATTGTTAGCGATGTGTAAGCATGATCAAAATCAATATAAAAACATGCGTGTTCTTTGATATGCTGTAATAAATTTGAACGTTTTTCAGTTCAGTTGAACGTTCAATAAATCTGAACATTGTTTTTTTTTTTTTTTTTTTTATTTACCATGTATACGTAGACATTACATGAAACGTTACATCATGAAAATGTACTTGGAAAGTTTAAATTTTAGTAGTAAAAATGTGTATGAACCATGTGTGTGTGTATATATATATATATATACAAATGGGTGCCACGGTGGCGCGTGAGTAGCACGTTCGCCTCACAGCAAGAAGGTCGCTGGTTCGATCCCCGGTTGGGGCAGGTCCCGGTTGGGCCAGTTGGCATTTCTGTGTGGAGTTTGCATGTTCTCCCCGTGGTTGCGTGGGTTTCCTCCGGGTGCTCCGGTTTCCCCCACAGTCCAAAGACATGCGGTACAGGTGAATTGGGTAAGCTAAATTGTCCATGGTGTATGTGTGCGAATGAGAATGTATGGATGTGTTTCCCAGAGATGGGTTGTGGCTGGAAGGGCATCCGCTGCGTAAAACAAATGCCGGATAGGTTGGCGGTTCATTCCGCTGTGGCGACCCCGGATTAATAAAGGGACTAAGCCGAAAAGAAAATGAATGAATGAATATATATACAAATTACAAATTTTCTCTCCACAAACTACCCCGTGGTCCCTCAGTTTGAAAACTATTTTAACTATTTTTAGTAAATATTTTTACTAAATATAGCTACTTTGTAGTAAAACTATTTATTTGTCTATAACTCTATTATCTCTTTAATTCATTTTATCTATTTGAACTAATTATACCCATATTCTATTGAATGTATTATTTTAATATCTTTATTCTTATTCATTTCTACAGTTTCTCTCATACAGTGAATGTCTTATTTTAATAGTTTTCTATTTAGTAGTTTTGTATTGAATGTATTCATGTTAATGCAACAATTTTATTTGATTTTCTTTTTTACCAAATACTGCTGCTTACTGTATGTGCTAACATAAAAGCCGGATTGCATTTCTAATTTCCCCCTAGATATATTTACGTTTTTGAAAGACCCTCCTTCTGAGTTCTACCCTAGTGTAGGTGTTATTGGGTTCTCTGGAATTCTGGGCCTTTATTTCGCGAAAGGTATGATTCTTACTCATCACCAGACATCTTTGATCTGTAACTTCTTTTCTGTGTTATTCCCAAGAGTTTTGCTTCTTATTGTGGTGTTTTATCTGCACAGGCAGCACTGTCAAAAGGCTGATATTCCCCACTGGGCTGATGGCTCTCTGTGCCTCTGTGTTTTACCCACAACACGCCGCCTCTGCTGCCAGGGCAAGTTTACTCTTCTTCTGCTCTTCAGATGGACAGAGTCTGCTGTCGCCTCTCAGCAGGACGTCCAGCACAGACAGCAGTACTTGATGTTTTCAGTGTAGCAGTATGAACTATTTTACTCATGTCTGGGGCTGTCACAAGAAAATATACAGTAGAATAGCGCCTTTTCATTTTCATGGTGGACACACTTTTTATTTCCTGGGGGAAAAAGCCATTTACTAAAACAAAATATGACATAGTAAGGAGAAATAGACTAAGTTTATTATTAACAGAACAGCAAAACACTCCAAAAATTGTTTGAAATAAATGAACTATACCAAAGCTCATCTTAATTACTGTTGAAGTGCACTAAACATGTTGTAAATATTTGATCTCTTACAGTATAACTATTGCAATTGGCTTAATAAACATTGTAGCATCCTAAAACTTTTTTATATATACAAATATTCAGAGGTTCTGCTGTTGAAGGCGTGCTATTGGCTGTTGTAATTAAGCAATGTCTAGGGTGCATCAGGCCTCTGATTTTGGGATGTTTTTTAATAGTTGTTTATAAATGTATAAATGTTTCAAGTTCTATTTTGTGTTACGTATGCATCTCTGAATTTGTGTTAATTGAAATATAGTTATTTATAGTCGCTGTTGAAATAAATGAGTGTTGCTGGGATTTGAACTGCACTAATCTGCAGGAAATTCAGCCTGTGAATTGTGTGTTCAGATAGTCACTGTTCCTTCCTCTTTTCTTCCTGTGTGCCCATCCATTAATGGAAAAGTACAAAGTGCAGGGATATTTTCAGCATTTTTCCACGGATAAGCTCACTCAATTAAAGTGAATAATAGACTACTCCCTGACTCGCTCCAAAAGCAGTGGAAATGAACATCAATGTGCTTTATTGTTTTATGCTTATTCAAAAGGCTCAGACTTGATATAGCCCACTAATTATTTGTATTGTTTTTGAATTGTTTTTTATATATAGACCACAAAAGACTACATGTACTCTTGGGGTTCAGAGGGGCGAGCTGTTTTGGAGGAGCTGCTGAGAGGAAAATCACCATCCAAGGACAAAGTGAGGAGAAATTTGATATTTTGGCACAGATTTGTACTAGATTTCTTTTTTTCTATTCTAATAAGGCAGTGAGTGAATACAATGCTAATGTCTAAAGCAGGTTATAAAAATTAGGTTTAAAATAAAAAGGTTCAGTAGCCTAATTTATTATAACAAATCCCAGAAGAAACTTCTCAGATATACAGCAGTATTCAAGAGTTTCTTCTAAATTAGTTTTCTTTAATGTTTTTGAAGGAAGTGTTGTTCCCGAAGGCTGATAGTACATTTTTTAATATTATTTAAATTTAAAAAATAAAGATATATATATAAATTTATAAATAAATAATAAATTAAATTTATATATATTTATGTTAAATTTATATATACAGTGAGTGCAGAATTATTAGGCAAATGAGTATTTTGACCACATCATCCTCTTTATGCATGTTGTCTTACTCCAAGCTGTATAGACTCGAAAGCCTACTACCAATGAAGCATATTAGATGATGTGCATCTCTGTAATGAGAAGGGGTGTGGTGTAATGACATCAACACCCTATATCAGGTGTGCATAATTATTAGGCAACTTCCTTTCCTTTGGCAAAATGGGTCAAAAGAAGAACTTGACAGGCTCCGAAAAGTAAAAAATAGTGAGATATTTTGCAGAGGGATGCAGCACTCTTAAAACTGCCAAGCTTCTGAAGCGTGATCATCGAACAATTAAGCGTTTCATTCATAATAGTCAACAGGGTCGCAAGAAGCGTGTGGAAAAACCAAGGCGCAAAATAACTGCCCATGAACTGAGAAAAGTCAAGCGTGCAGCTGCCAAGATGCCACTTGCTACCAGTTTTGCCATATTTCAGAGCTGCAACATCACTGGAGTGCCCAAAAGCACAAGGTGTGCAATACTCAGAGACATGGCCAAGGTAAGAAAGGCTGAAAACGACCACCACTGAACAAGACACAAGCTGAAACGTCAAGACTGGGCCAAGAAATATCTCAAGACTGATTTTTCTAAGGTTTTATGGACTGATGAAATGAGAGTGAGTCTTGATGGGCCAGATGGATGGGCCCGTGGCTGGATCGGTAAAGGGCAGAGAGCTCCATCCGACTCAGACGCCAGCAAGGTGGAGGTGGAGTACTGGTTTGGGCTGGTATCATCAAAGATGAGCTTGTGGGGCCTTTTTCGGGTTGAGGATGGAGTCAAGCTCAACTCCCAGTCCTACTGCCAGTTTCTGGAAAACACCTTCTTCAAGCAGTGGTACAGGAAGAAGTCTGCATCCTTCAAGAAAAACATGATTTTCATGCAGGACAATGCTCCATCATAGCACCAAGTACTCCACAGCGTGGCTGACAAGAAAGGGTCTAAAAGAAGAAAAACTAATGACATGGCCTCCTTGTTCACCTGATCTGAACCCCATAGAGAACCTGTGGTCCACCATCAAATGTGAGATTTACAAGGAGGGAAAACAGTACACCTCTCTGAACAGTGTCTGGGAGGCTGTGGTTGCTGCTGCACGCAATGTTGATGGTGAACAGATCAAAACACTGACAGAATCCATGGATGGCAGACTTTTGAGAGTCCTTGCAAAGAAAGGTGGCTATATTGGTCACTGGTTTGTTTTTGTTTTGTTTTTGAATGTCAGAAATGTATATTTGTGAATGTTGAGATGTTATATTGGTTTCACTGGTGAAAATAAATAATTGAAATGGGGATATATTTGTTTTTTGTTAAGTTGCCTAATAATTATGCACAGTAATA